>PVKA01038834.1:0-19935 GCA_004027165.1 Ctenomys sociabilis
GATAGAGGCTATGACTTCCTGGGGCTTGAAAGACTACATCAAAGCTGAAGCCCTAGACTTCCCAAAACATTAAATAATATATAATGCAGATTACTCTCTCTGCATATCCTCTCTGCATATGGCAGAGGTAAATGTAGGCCACCCACCTGGCTCAGCTCACAGTAGTCACCTACTTCCCACAATTCTCAGTCAATCCTCAAGCCACTCCCCCACTGAATAAAAACTGGGTGAGGCCCTGGGTCGCTCTCTTGGTTCCAGAAAGCCATGTCATGGCAGGACTTAAGAGACCCTCATCTCCCCGATGATTAAAAATATAATTTAGTGTCCTCATTTTCGCCGTGGGTTGCATGGAAAGTGGTAGATTGGAATCAACTTGAAGGGATTCCAATAACGTAACTTTGGGATTACAAATATTGGTTTCTTGGACTGAGATGAAGACCAAAAAGTGTCTCCTACATCTCATGATAAAATTTACAAAGTGGGGTTAGGGCTCAGGAAAGTAGCTCAGTGATAGGATGCCCAGAGTGTGTGTGTGTGTGTGTGTGCGTGCACGCATGCACATGTATGCATGCACATGTGTGTGCATGAGACTAGAGCAGGGTATGAAAGACATGTTTGAGAAGCCAAGACTGGAGCACAGTTAGGAGCCTCACACTGATCCAAGTTACAAAACATAAAGACCTAAAGAAGAAGGGCCAGCCAAATAGCTCAGCTGACTAAAGCACCTACAATAGGCGCTAAGATGGCAGTTGACGCTGGGGATGGTGGTGCCCACACACCACCACGGCTCTTAGGAAGCTGTAAGCAGGAGAATCACTATGAATCTGATCTATGTAGTGAGACCCTGTAGACCCTGTAGGCCCTGCCCTAGATACAGAAATAAATAAATAAATAAAAAATAAAATGAACTTGAAAAAAATTCTAATTCTTGACTTCTGAATATATATAAAGTACTCATCATTAAAACCAACTGTATAAATATTAATACAATTAATTTGCTATATACTAGAATGTTAGTGTTATCATTGCACTCTCACCACCTGATATACTGAATACATGTATGGTTTTTTTTTTTAGGGAAGGGTCTACAGGGTGTTCAGGGTCTCACTACTAGATTGGAATGTAGTGATTCTCCTGTTAACAGCTTCCCAAGAGCTATGATTACAGGCACCTGTCACCATGTCCAGTCTCAACTGCCATCTCAGTGTGCCCCAGAGGTGGAGCCCGCATGGCAGGCCCTGAACCCCCTGCAAGTTTGTTTGTTTGTTTGTTTTATACAGGGTCTTGTTACGCAGCTCAGACTCATAGTGATTCTCCTGTCTCAGCCTCCCCAGTGCTGGGATTACAGGCAAGAACCACCACGCCTGGTTCCAGGGCCAGCGCAGCACACCCTGGGTTCCAGGGCCAACACAGCACACCCTGGGTTCCAGGGAGGATCGAACTCAGGTCCTTGCACTTGCCAGTCAGGCACTGAGACCACTAAGCTATCTCCTCAGCCCTATCTATATATTTGGAAGGACAGAGTTTTGCTTTTCTTTTAAGAACATTATAAAGTGGTAATTTATTCTACTTCAAACCTGATTATTTGTAAGGTGAAAATGGCCCTCTATTTAAGTTAAATAATACAATTCTTTCTTTTTCTTTTTTTGTTTTTTGCAGAACCAGGGATTGAACTCAGGCCCTTGTGCTTGCCAGGGAAGCGCTTATTCCACTGAGCCATCTCCTTAGCCCCCAAATAATAAATTCTGAAAAATGTATAGCCTTTATTTTTCAAAATTAGACTCATCAAGCAGATGATGATCAGCTCAGCAGATAGTAATATGCCATCAAAAGAATTTTTAAAAAGCTGAAGTTTCCACACTTTAAAGTTTAGCATAATTCCCACTATAAATTAACTTTGTCTTTTCAATATCACCATTCAATTAATACAAAGTAATTTCTTCCTTATAAAATCATTACTTTATTTGATTAAACATATGGCTTTTATTTATGAAGGGATATCATCTTAAAGGAAACAAATAGATGCAGAACTTCATAAAGTCTGTGCTAATGTTTCCATATGTCCAACATTTTCTCTCTAGCCTTAATACATGTTTGTTTGTTTGTTTGGCAGAACCTGGGATTGAACTCAGGCACTTGCACTTGCCAGGGAAGTACTTATTCCACTGAGCCATCTCCCCAGTCCTCTTAATGCATTTCAAGAAGTGTAATTAATTGTTAAGGATGGTGCTGCAAGAAAGTGCCTCAGAATTAAAATAAAAAGTTATCTTATTGGGTTCTCTTAGGAGATCATGAAAAGAATTTCTTAAATAGTATTCTAGGTAAATTTTAAGGTATAAAGTATTCGTATTCTCAGTATTCTATTTCATAAGAATACTCTGAGCAAATTTCCCTATTTAAATCTTTTGGGACTATGATACCAATGAAATGTATTAGGCACCTGTTATATGAGGCAATTTCTACTACATTGTAACTATGATCAAATTCAGAGAAAAAACTGATCTAAATAGTCATTTCATTTAGAATATAGGAAATCTTTACACATTTCACTCAAAGGAATGCTTTCCTACATAAATTAAGATACTCTTATGACAAATATGTTTTATTCTCTTAACAGTCCTCTCAGATCTAAGAAATATGAGAAAAGTAGGGAGAGATAGTTCCTCTAGCCCCTTCCTTTTTTCAATAACCCTTCACCAACAGGTCAATCAAGAACATAAGCAGATGGGGCTAGGGATATAGCTCAGTGCCATAAACACCCACCTGGCAAGCGCAAGGCCCTAAGTTTGATTCCCTGGTACAAAAAAAGAATGAAAATTTGATTTGTAGACGACCACAGTACAACTTATGTCATGGACTACTGCAGTTTTTCACTGCATTTAATATACTAACATTATGTTCAGCATATCAGGATCATACACTGAAAATAAAGAAGTCTATTTTCAGGCAGTTCAACTGTATTCATACATCATTATGGACTTCTGTGTCTGGCCTAAATGGAGTAACATGGACCAGATTTTTCACCTGCCAGAAACGAACAAAAAACAGACAATTATGTGGAAGAATTTTGTTAAGACATTTGACAAGAGGCAACAAAAGCAGTGAGCATTGAAAGATGGGAAACAACATCAACTCCGCAATCACCACTTCTGTTACTATTCTGAGTTCTCCAGAAGGCAGGACCATTGGGGGGATGCAGGAGGAGCCACACACAGGGAAAGAGAAAAAGCTGGCCATCCGAAGAAGAACCAGGGAGAGAGCTCCGCAGTGAGAACCAGGAGATAAACAGCATCCTTCAAGTATTTAGCTGAGTGGTGATCAGTGAGAAAATGAAAAAAATAGTCTGAAAGAGCAGCATGGGTATTCTCACTAGCAAGGCTGGAAAAGTGCATAATTGTCAGGACACTGGCTAAAGTGTACAAAAGTATTTCCTCGGTAAAAAAAAATAAATTAGCACTAAATGGAGCACTGCTTCAGATATATATAAAAAATCATAAATGCATAACTTGATTACTGCTTCCACATAGCTGAACTGCACCCAAGAATAAAGCTTTCAAGAACTGTCAAAGGAAGCCAAAAATAGCCAACACCAGTAAAACATACAGTGCCTGCCATGCAAATTAATATACTAGACATGCATAGTAAAGAAAACACCTACCATCATGAGAATAACTCATCAGAACCAAGCCAAACCTTACAGATACTAGGATTAGCAAAGGAGGACATTAAAATAGTTATTACATTTGAATTGTACACATGCAAAAAAATTAAGAACTAAAAGATATTTCAAGTTCCAAATAGAAATTCTAGTCATGAAAAGTATAATGCTTGGAAGAATAAATAAGAGATCTGACACTGAAGAAAAGATAGTAATGTAAAAACACAGTAACAGAGAGTAAAATAAACTAAGGACAAAAAAATATAATTTGATTTAATGTGTAGTGAAAAGAATATAAGTGAGCTATATGACAACAATAGGTAAGTTAATTTTTTGAATTCAGGAGAAAAGAAAGAGAAAGCAGAAAAATTTGAAAACACAATGACCCAAATTCCCCAAACCTTATGAAAAACTATGAACTCACAAAAGCAAAAAATTCCAGGTAATAAAAAAAGGTATACCAAGAAACACTATAGTTAAATTGGATATAACTTGGGATAAAACTTTAAATGCAGTCATACAAAAATGACACATCATGCAAAGAAAACTCAAAAAAAAATCACATTTCTTGTACAACTGGTAAAAAGAGAGAGTGAACTAGTAACCTCAAAATACTGAAAAAAGACTGTCAACTTAGAATTCTAAACCAAAAAAAAAGAAAAGGAAAAATTTTCACCACAGAAAAAGTAGAAAGTATTCATCACAGCAGACTTTTACTCTAAGAAAAATTGAAGGCAATCCTTCAAGCAATTAAGACAGACATACTGATCTACAAAATAGTCTTCAATATGCTAACTACAAGAACACACAACTTGTATAACATTATTCTTTAAAGATAAAATATATAACTATATCTTGTGGGGGAAAAGTAAGATAGGAGCCCAAAAAGGGATTAAAGAAGAGAAATTAGGAGTACACTATTGTAAGGCTCTTATACATAAAATGATGTGGTATCAGCTGAAGATTTACTATATTTCAAAGTTGTACACTATCCATTCTGAAAATAAAATTATGATTATAACAAATCAATGAAAGGGGGAAAAGAAATCATAAATATACTTGAGCAACCTAAAACAGGGATGAAAAATAAAAACAAAGACCAACTCAGACAAAGAGAAAGTAAAAAGCAAGATGATATATTTAAATCATATGACATCAATAATGTCATAAAATATAAATTGTCTAAGTATGCAATTAAAAGGAAAGATTATCAAATTGGTTAACAAAGAACTCAATCAGATGCTGTGTATAAGAAAAGTACTTTAAATATAAAGAAACATCTAAGATTCAAATAAAACAAACATATAATAGCAATACCTAGTAGAAATCTGGAGAGACTACATTAAAATTAAAGTAGGTTTCAGACCAAAAAATATGCTTGGGGCCCAGGATATAGCTCAGTGGCAAAGCACCTGCCTGACAAGCACAAACTCTGACTCCCAGTACACCCTAAACACACACTTTCCCCCTAAGATTAAGAAAGATACAAAGATGTCTATTCTCATCACTTCTATTCAGAATTGTACTAGAGTTTCTAGCCAGTGTACCAAGTGGGATGTAGTGGGGGGAATAAATGAATATGACGCCAAAGGAGAAGATTAGGAAAAAGAAGTAATTAATTCTGGATAAAACAAAACACTGAGAAAAAAGAAAATTGAAGAAATGTATTTGACACAGGGTCTCACTATGCAGCTTGGACTCATAGCAATCCTCTGATTTTCAGCCTCCCTAGCACTGGGATTACAGGAATGTGCCACCATACCCAGTCTCAGTGGCCAGCTCAGCACACCCAGAGACAGGGCCAGAGCAGCATGCGGTTCCTGGAATCGAACCCTGGTCCCTGTGCTTGTCTAAGCAGGTACTTAGTCCATTAAGCTATCTCACTGGCCCTTGAAAAATGAAGAAATAAAATCACCCAAACGAATTCCCACAATATGTCCAATTAATTTATACAGACAAATCAGCTTCCTATTCAGAAACTACCAAAGTAAATAATTAGGTGATAAGAGACTATTGAGGTCACAAAGGCAAATTCTAAATAACTCACTGAAATGAACATTTTAAAATACTGTTTTGTTAATTTCAACAAAGCTGTCTTTGGGTAGCATTACCATCTTCACTAAAGTGGATAGATAATCTAGTATATATAAAGCTATAGTTATTCTCTTATGCTTTGATTATAAAATTGTATCTTATTTTTCCATAAAACACAAAATCTAGTATAAAATAAATCTTTAACATTTCTTTTTAAAATTCTATTTCATCAATGTTTAAAACAAACAGGAATATAGCTTCAAAAGCTATGAAATCGCGGGTCAGCCCTTCAAAGCTGGATGTGCCTTTTCCAAAACGAAAGGAAATAGGCCAAGGAACAGTGGACCTTCAAGGTTCCTGCAAGTATGCGTCACAAGCTACACTAAACCATGGTATTTACCAGTGATATGGCTTTAGGAATGAAATTTAGTTTCTAGAGCAGAATTTGCTGCACTTATAAAATAAAGGAGTGGGATCAGTTGCTCCTTCAAAGAGCTGCTTTCTAAACTGTTCTCATCTTCTTTAAAAGTCTAAGATCCTATGATTCTAAACAAAACTATAGGCTACTGACACAAAACAATGAGACAAATATCCTTTGAATTCAGTGAAAATTTAAACCAACTTTTACCTAAAGTGAAGCCAAGAGAGCGTTTTGCTCTCTGGTTTGTGCAAATATTAATTTGCTATCTTCTCCATTTTATTCCCAGTGAGCTTTACTCCTAGAGAGGTGCCACGTTTCCACTCCATACCTTGTTTGAGCGTAAGGCCACGCGGCCTCCACAGCGAGCACAGAACTTGGTTTGGCAATAGGAACAGTCATGGCCACAGCCATCGGCAAACTTGGTTTTGTGGCAGATCCCGCAGGTCGGGGCATCACCTTTCTGTTCTTGCTGTTGCTGTGATTCCTCTCCCATCTTCTTCACCTGCTCCTTGTACATTTCAAACTGCTGGTGCAGTTTTCTGCAGGGAAACAATCAAGAAAAAAAGTAGTTTCTCTAATGTACTCCAGAAAAAAAAATTACCACAATGTACAGAAACAATTTTATAACAGTAACAAAAAAAAAGGACAGAAAGAATAAAATATTAGTTTATATGTTTACAGAATAACATCTTACATGGCACATTACATGTTGCAACTTATTCCACATTTTTATACATATGCTAAGAAGCAGTTAATACAATATATGTATGAAGATATATTTCTTTGGATAGAAATTCTTAAGATTCTACCAATTGCAATATATTTTTATCATATGCTCTTAAATATTTATAATGCCATTTTTAACATCCTAGCCCCCAAAATACAGAAAGGTCATCTGACTTACATAGTCAAGCCAAAGCTTAAGAAGTCAAATCAACAAGACACATTTTCAAGTAGACCTATCCAGTGAAAACCCTAGAAGAATGCTCTCTCAAAAAAAAAAAAAAAAAAAAAAAAGAATGCTCTTTTGTTTACATCTCTAAGGATCCCCAAATATTTTGGCTATTCAGAAACTGCTGGGAAATATTAACAGCCAAGCAAGTGGGGCTACGTGAATAAAAGTAAAGCCAGATGTCACTTAAAAACAAAACCATAAGAAAACGTATGTTCAGAAAAGTGTATTATTGACACTAGTTGTAATACAACATTTCATTTCTATTTTCTATATAAGAAAAAAATTAAATGTTTAGAAGCTAAAATTATCTAGAAAATTATAAATAACATCACACCCATACAGAAGGATGAATACTCTAAAAATACAACTCTTTGAGCCTGTCAGAGAATTGAGGCTCTAAGGTAGACAGTTTCAATTCCAAAGAGCAGCAGCTTCCCCCCTCCAGAAAAATGGGCCACACTGTTTCCTCCCTGCCTAGAAAATAGGAAAAAGAGGTAGCCATCAGACTGAGTGGGAAAGCAAATCAAACTTTTAATAAGCTGTTAAACACTAAGGGTAGCACAGCAGTTTGGATCTGCAAGTCCACATGCACTGGTACAGTCATTTCTACAGGCTTCCACCAAGCATTCAAGAGGAATACTAGAATCAAGGCAGAAGAGCTAAGCCAAAAATGAGCCCACTGCGGCACATGCACACTTGTTGCAGGTACAAAGGAGGTATACCAAAGTAGGTACAAAGTGGCTGCTGAGATGTGGGCACAATTCTGAAGACTATTTCCCTTAAAAAATGTGGAGAGAAGGGGCCAAGAAGATGGCTCAGTAGAATAACCACTTCCCTGGCAAGCACAAGTGCCTGAGTTCAATACCCAGTTCCACAAAAAAAAATGTGGAGAGAAAGTAAACTCTGTCATCCCCAGGGCAGGGCTAAAGAGCACTGACACTGGGAGGGAGGCAGAAGGAGCAAAGTCTCCAAATGCGAGCAGGACCCTACCCACATACAAATCAGTCTTAGCATCACTAGGAAATGGGACAAGGCTCCTGCCCCAACCAACTGAGGAAAAGAGGGAGATTTGCTTTTCAAGATAGAGGTACAGTGCACTCCTAGCAAGTCCTGTACACAAGTCTCTGGGCATAGTGGTGTAAGCAAAGGGGCGTAGAGGGCAGCATTTTTGGAAAAAGGAAAAGTACATTGTATCAATCCATTCCACTCTAACACAGCAAAGATTAGAAGACTCAAGTGCATCAATATACAAATCTTACACCTACAATTTATTACTTTTAAAATGCTATCTCAGCTTGTACTGAATGTACTATCTGCAACATTTTTAATGTTTGTAAAGAATTCTTTTTGTTGTTGTTGATAAAGCTTCTTGCTAAACAGGACTCATTCTGATCCTCCTGTCTCAGCCTCCCTAGTGCTGGGATTATAGGAGTGCACCACCACCCATGGTTTCAGGACTGGCACTGCATGCCCTGGGATCCAGGGCTGGTCATTGCACTGACCAATGAGATGGTCTGGAGTAGATCTTCTAACTCACCATAGCAAAAAGACGCATCAAAATAAACAGATGGCAACATGTGGCATTAAAGTTAGGTTAATAAATTATTTAAAGAAAAACTAAAAAAAAAAAGAAAGAAAGAAAAAACTAACATAAAAATTATCCATGAAACAGAAAGAAGAAAATAAGATTATGGAAACATGTCAGCAAAGATCTAAGAGTTAACCTAATATATGAAATTGAAGAAAAGAACAAACAGAATACAGGAAAGAAATAAGAGCCAAGAAATTTCCAAAACTAAGAAAAAATGATCCAGATACAAGCACCTCAGAGAATCCTTTGTAGAATAATACCCTACATGCACACAGTTGCACGCACACACACACACACACACACACACACACACACACACCGATGCACATGTGCCTATAGACACCTTATAAACAAACATAAAGCCAAGAGAGCAGGAAAAGATATACCAGATAAAATACAGTAAATTAAAAGCTGTAAAAAGAGAAAAAGCATTATTATAAAGTAACCAATCCATCAAGAAAATATAAGCCATTGTAAACGTATACGCATCCAACAGTGGAGCACTGAAATATATAAAGTAAATATAAATGTACCTGAAGAATGAGTTAGACTGCAATAAGAATAACAGCTTTGAGATTCCACTTTCCTACTGATCATCTAGAAAGAAAATCCATTAAAGAAGCAATTGACTTGAACTACACATTAAACCAAATGGATTTCATAGACATGTACACAATATTCCATGCCCTAGTGACAAAATATACATTCTCAGGCACACACAGAACACTTTCAAAGAAGATGTGTTAAGCCTAAAAAACAAGTCAATAAACTTAAGAAGATTAAATCATATCTAAGTATTTTTCCAAACAATGGTATGAGACTAGAAATCTATAATATGAAGAATTTTTAGAAAACTCAAAAATATGTGAAAGTTAGCATGCTCCTAAACAACCAATGAGCCCAAGAAAAAACTAAAAAGGAAATTTAAAAAAAAATTGAGAAAAAAAAAATTTAGACAAAAAAGGAAACGCAACAGACTTATATGATGCAGCTAATTTTAAGTGGGAAGCTCGGTAGCAACAAATGCCTACATCTAAAATCTCAGCCAGGTATGGTGGCACACACAAGGTAATCTCAGTACTCTAGAAGGCTGATGTAGGATAATCACAATTAGAGCCCAGCCTAAACAATTTAGTGAGATCCAATCTCAAAAAGGAAAAAGTTCTGAGAATGTAACACAGTACAAAGATCTTGGATTCTACAGTCAGTGCTAGAAGAAAAAGAAAAAAAACTGGGAGGTAGAGTGGAAAGGCAAAAGAGAGGGAGGGAAGGAAAAAGAAAGAGGGAAAAAGGGAAGCAAGGAAGGGGGAGAGGGAGAAGGAGAGGGAGGGAGAGTAGGGGGAGAGAAGGAGAGGGAGAGGGATGGGGGAGAGATAGAGGAAGAGACAGAGAGAAACAAACTAGCACAGTCTAATATCACCATAGTCTAACATTAAAACTCTAGGAAGTTTCTAAGGATCTTGTCTGCAAGTCAGGATTCTGGATCCGGAGACAATGGCCCAGATGGGATGGAGCCTGAAGGCATCATTAAGAGTAATTGGAATGAGATTGTTGACGGCTTCAATGACATGAACCCCTCTGAGTCCATTCTTTGTGGCATCTATGCCTATAGTTTTGAGAAGCCCTCTTCCATCCAGCAGTGTGCCATTCTTCCTTGTATCAAGGGTTATGATGTGATTGCTCAAGCCCAGTCTGAGATTGCGAAAACAGCCACATTCACCATATCAATTCTGCAACAGATTGAGTTAGATCTAAAGACTACCAGGCTTTGGTTCTGGCTCCCACTTGAGAATTGGCTCAGCAGATACAAAAGGTGGTCATGGCATTAGGAGATTACATGGGTGTCTTGTGTCATGCTTGTATTGGGGGAACCAAGGTGTGCGCTGAGGTACAGAAGCTGCAGATGGAAGTTCCCCATATCATCATGGGAACCCCTGGCCATGTGTTTAATACACTTAACCACAGATATCTGTCTCCCAAATACATCAAGATGTTTGTGTTAGATGAAGCTGATGAAATGTTGAGCTGTGGATTGAAGGACCAGATTTATGACATATTCCAAAAGCTCAACAGTAACACCCAGGTGGTTTTGTTGTCAGCCACAATGCCTTCTGATGTGCTAAAGGTGACCAAGAAGTTCATAAAAGACCCCATTTGGATTCTTGTCAAGAAGGAAGAATTGACATTGGAGAGTATTCGCCAGTTCTACATCAATGTGGAACGAGAAGAGTGGAAGCTGGACATGTTATGTGACCTGTATGAGACCCTGACCGTCACCCAGGCAGTCATCTTCATTAACACCAGAAGGAAGGTTGATTGGCTCAGAGAAGATGCATGCCCAAGACTTCACTGTCTCTGCCATGCATGGAGATATGGGCCAAAAGGAACAAGATGTGATCATGAGGAAGTTCTGGTCTGGCTCCAGCAGAGTATTGATTACCACTGACTTACTGGCCAGAGGCACTGATGTGCAGCAGATTTCTTTAATCATCAACTATGATCTTCCAACAAATAGGGAAAACTACATCCACAAAATCGGTCCTGAAGGCTGCTTTGGCCATAAGGGTATAGCTATTAACATGGTGACAGAAGAAGACAAAAGGACTCTTCGAGACATTGAGACTTTCTACAACACCTCCATTGAAGAGATGCCCCCCTCAATGTTGCTGACCTCATCTGAGAGGGCAGTCCCGCTGCCTAACCCCAACCAGAGTTCAATCTTGGGTGGCTGGAGTGGGGAGGGAAGGGAGCCGAGGTATGGACATCTTGTCAATTTTTTTTTCATTGACTAAATGTCACTTTTTGAGGCAAAAGAAGGAACCGTGAACATTTTAGACACCCTTTACTTTGAGGTACAGTCTTGCCCCAGGCACCATCTCCTCTCAAAAAACACTAATTCATTTTCCTAATCTAGCCTTCAGGTCCCAGAAGCTCTCCCTCCCCTGACCAAATTCCTCTAGAAAAATTCAGGGGGGTGTATAACATGTTAACTTGATCTCACTTGCTGGACCAAATCTCCTAAGTGAAGTTGCTTGCAGAAGATATCCCCAGATGGGGGGAGCAGGGGAAAAAAAATGGTAGCCATTTTTACATTGTTTTGCATAGTATTTATTGATTCAGGAAACAACAAAATTCTGAATAAAATTACTTGGAAACTGAAAAAAATAAAATAAAATTCTAGGAACTAGAAAAGAACAAACCAGCCAAAACTTAGTAGAAAAAAATAATAATCTCAGAGGAAAAATAAGTGAAATAGAGCATAGAAAAACATGGAAAAAAACAAAACTAAGTTCATTTTGTGAAAACCAATAGTGACTTGGGAAGATGTTGGCCAAAGAACAGAAAATTTTAGATAGATTGGAAGAATAAGATTCAGACATTTTAGTGATCTTAGTTAATAAAAATATACAGTATTTTAAAAATCATTGACAGTAATTTTTAATATTATCACTCAAAAAATAAAACTGCTGAGCACTGAGAAAATTAACGCAAGGCTACACATGGATGTCCCTACACATGTGATGGGGTTACATACCAATAAATTTAACATAAACTGAAAGCACACAAAAATATTTATTATCTCACTGGTGACTATTCTGAAGAAAAATTTTATGAGGACATACCAAGCCTTAAGTATACAGCCACGAACAGCACACTAATGCTTTAATCTGTTGCTACACAGTAGACCATCCAATTGAAGTAAACTCTCCAGGTTGTGCACAATGATGGAGGTGCCCACAATACATCTCTGACAACATACAGCCACTGTTAAACAACCAGGGCATGATCCTTTGGGGCCACATCCACACTTTTAACCTCAGTTTTTGAACTATTTCTTTTGCCTCCATCCAAAGCTATCCTGGCTTTCTTTTGATCCTTTAAATTCACTGCGGTGTATCGCTTTGCAGGCTCTTGGTATTTTATATGGGCTCTTGTCTCTGTCCAGAAAAGACTGCTATGCATACCTTTCTTCTCTCTCCCCCATTTTAAACCTGAGATACACAGAACTGAATTGATCATATACTTGGAAGCTCAGAGTCATGTTTGATTCATTTTCTGTTGTTTGAGTTTTGGTACTGAGGACTGAAACTAGGTCTACTGCCCAAGTTATACACCCCCAATCTTTTTCTCTTCCTTGAGACAGGCTCTTACTAAATCACTAAATGCCTAAGTGGGGATCAAACTTGCTAACTTCTTTGCTCAGCTTCCCAGAATGCTAGCTTACAGACATGTACCACTGAGATATGAGGGAAGTTCCTATTTTAATTAACAATTTTCTTCTCCAATTTGATTGCTCTTCCCTCAAATAATCAGTCTAGTGTATCTATAAAAATGGCACTGTGTTACTGATTTATCTTATTTTTACTATTCAACTTCACATTTTTATATTATAATCCATTAAATTACAGCTATTGCACATAGTACTTACCTTGCAACAGGGAGACAGGTAGTCATTATTATTATTCCTACCCTACAGAAAACTTATCTGGCTCCTCTCACATAGCCAATATATAATGGAAGCTGCATCCAAAATTAGTGTACCTAAGGGCAGGCAAGATAGCTCAACAGTCTAAAGCACCTGCTTAGGCAAGTTTAAGCATGCACTGGGGACAAAGGTTCAATCCTGGCACCACATGCCACATCAACCACACCCTTCAGTGTAGGCTGAGCTGGCCAAAATTAAAAATAATATTAATAATGGGTCAGGGAGATAACTCAGGGCATCTCTGCCTGCCTGGCAAGCACAAGGTCCTGAGTTCAATCCCTGGCACTAAAGAACAAAATACAAATAAGCAATGAAAAGGATAGGGCTGGCCAAATAGCTCAGCAAATTAAAATGCCTGCAAAGGGGCAAGGTGGGAGGGGTGCATTCCATCCCAGGCCTGCCTTGTGGGCCCCGCCCCCAGGGCACACTGAGATGGTAATTGAGACTGGGCATGGTGGTGTAGGACCATAATCCCAGGCCTTGAGAGGCTAAAAACAGTGTAGCTAGAGTGTATCCCTTGCTCCTCCCCACTTGTTCCTCCAACAGGTTTTGCATACTGTTCACACACTGTAATAGGTTAAAAGCACATTTAACTTCTGAAGAAAAGTACTTTGATTCAGCCATCTGTATTTCAATAGTGTCTTTATAATTCATTTCTCTACTTTCAAAATGATATTATTTGTAATCCATAAAATTCATAAACTCCTATTGAGCATATATACAGAATTATAAAGCACATATTCAACTTCACTAAATATTATATGATCAAACCGTATAATGGTTTTGTTTTTATTTTCTTGAGAAACAAAGAGCAATGAGACAGTTTCAAAGCTGATCAATAGGACACTTTCAATAATTAATACATTGTACACTGTTATCCATTTAGTGCTCATTCATAGTATAAAGAAGCAGACAGGATATTCTGTCCAAACACTATTAGTACAAATCTTTCTTCCCATTGAGTTAAGCGAAAGTAGCTGTACATCTATCCTATTCTATATATACAAATACAAAATGGCCCTTCCTTTATAACACCTTTTTTTGCTTAATGCTGTCAGAGATGGGTATTCCACTGGCATCTATTCACTACAGGTGCATGAATTCAGCATAATAATACAACACAGGCCAGCAGTCCACAATAGTAGTGGGTTATCCACAAAAGTTGTTGACTTGAGCCCCTCACAGCTCAGTATATTAATATGGCTTTACTTTACATACCTTGTTTTTACACTTTTCTGCTGGATAGTTAAGACCAAGATAAAATAAGACCTATATAACAAAAATGTAACTTTTGTACCTCATAAGGTCAGTCAAGTACTCTCAGGGTTAAACCTATAGCCCTATACCTCACCTTGTAGATTCTCTGTCAGTGTCAGCCATGTGAATGATTCCTGGCCATTGTTTCACCAATTTGCTCTCTGTGAAACCCTGAGAGAATGTTTTCTCTCCATGTGACTCTCCTTAGGCACACTGTACATCATCGATCACATTCTTCTGTGGCCCCATAATCTCCTTCATCAGAAAATTTGGGGCACAATTGAGTTCCATGATGTTACAATACAGGTTCTCCTATGTCCTGAGTCTTCACTGACCTTGAAAGGCTAGGGCCAAAATGTTGGCTGACCTTGAAGCCTTTCCTTTTCTCCAATTTTTGATTTGCAAACTTAGGTTGTTAACCCTCCAGAAGAGAAGCTTATTATTATCCTGTAATACATGCAGTTCAGTTTACCCTCACTATCTGTCCAAATACCAAACATCATAGGCATGACATGGAACAGGTATTTTCCATCAAGTATTGATATGTTAAAATTTAAGTTTTCATAGAATATGAAGAAAAATATTGTTTTTAAATAGGAATGAACACTTAAATATATTTACACAAAAATTTAGAAATCTAACTATATACAGAACTATAGCAGGACTGTCCTGTGATATTTTTTTCTTGTGTCTTTTTCATTTATTACCCATTATTTAAAAAAAAAAACTTTTATTTTAAAGACAGTATAGTAATCTTGGTATGCCATGACAAGAAGTATGTATTTAGAAGATCAGAATGACAGGCATTCCAAGTGTGGCCCTTCTATTGCACATTGGTAAATTCAGTGCAGTTGCTTGGTTCATAGGTATCAGCACATATAGTTATCCTACAAATTAACTGATAGTTTCAAAGCCTGCTGATGTTTTTCAAGATCATTGCCTTACACATCATTTATATGCATGCAGTGCACATAAATGTATGACTTTGCCCCTACCATGTTTCTCAGCTCTTCTCCTGGCCCTCTCCTCATTGTCCAATGCTCAATTTCTCACTTTCCTTTCAATAGCGTTATACTTTTCTATTTGTAATTCTTCATTTGAGTACTTATACAAGGGAAACTTTATGATATGTGGGTCTGGTTTATTTCGCTTATTAGTATATCTTCAAGTGGCATCCACTTAAATATGAAGACTTCAAGTTTATCATTCTTCATAGATGAGTAATACTCCATTGTATAAAAACAGCACATCTTTTTCAATCATTCCTCATGTTGTTTTCCAAGATTTTGCATCTTGGTTATTTCCAAGATTTGGCTATCACAAATTGTGCTGCTATAAAAATAGGTACACATATATCATGATGATATGACATTTTCAGCTCCTCCAAGAAAATTCCCAATAGACATGTTATTTACCTGCTATTGTTTACTCCTTTTTCTCCTGTGTTTAATTGTTTTCCCTATTTTGTGGGTTCCTTATGTTCTCGTTGGTGGAGTTCTGATCATTTTGCTCCCTCTCTAGAACATCTTTCAGTAGTCTGTGTCGGTTTGGCTTTGCCATCATGAAATTCTTTAGTTCTTTCTCATGGAAGTATTTCGCTACTCCATTAAACTTGAAAGAGAGTTTTGCAGGGTATAGTAGTCTGGGCTGGAATTTGTTTTGATAGAGGACTTGAAGTACTCTCTTCCATGCTCTTTTTGCCTTCATGATTTGTGCAGAGAAATGAGCCATAATTCTGATGGGTTTTCCTTTGAACGTGATCTGCTTCTTCTCTCTAGCGGCTTCAGTATATTATTATTGTGCTAGATTTCTTCAATCTTTAACATTATATATATCGGTGCATTTTTAATTGGGTTGAAGTGGTGTGAGTGAGACTGCCCTGGCCTCTGGATCCTGAAGAGAGCCAGAGGGCAGGCCCAGCGTGTGAGTGAGACCACCTAGGGCTGCCGGATCCTGACTAGATCCAGAGTGCAGGCCCAGCGTGGAACCCTTCAGCAGAACTCCCAACAAAGAGACTAGAGGCAAGACCCACTCAGCTGATTTAGGAAGAGAACATCTTGCCTGAGTGCACAAAGGCTTCACCTGCAAGGCTGCCGCATGAAGAAGTGGAGCACAGCAGCCAGATCTAAGCCACACCCATCTGGAGGAGTCTGAACTTCATAGATCCAGTCCTGGTGCTAAGGTTAACTCTATCTAAGCTCTACACCAAAAGTCAATAGTATACAAAATGACAAAGAGAAGGAACAAAAAGCAGTCTCAGGCCCCAAGCCCACCCAGTACAAATGCAGAAGACACTAGCACAAAGGAAATCACACACTTGAAATCTCTGAAATAATAGCATTGAAAATAAAGAAACAACTGCATAGAAGAGATCAGATCAGAAATAATTTCTGAAATAAAAAAGTAATTATAACTATAATCAAAGAACTGCTAAGTGCTTCTAAAGAATACACCGATTAAAAAAATAGAGCAGAATATAAAAATGATGGAATCTCTGAATAAGCAATATAGAAAGGAAATAGAATGTATGAATCAGATTCAAAGTGATATACGAGAAATTAAAACCTCAATCACAAGCTGGCAAATCCATTTGAGTGAAAGTGAAAACAGACTCTGACCTTAGAGACATCATTGCAGCTAGTGAAAAAGCAAAGATCTCTTAAAAACAACTAGGATGCAGGAAAAAATAATTCAACACCTGCAAGATGATGCAAAGATGAACAATGTGAGACTAATAGGCATCAATGAGAAAGAAGGAGTCAATACAAATGATATAAAAAGAATATGGGATAGAGTTGAGGCGCCCTCGCTATCATGGTGTCTCCAGTAGCTGCTGCTTTCCAGTCCTCTGAAAGCTAGGCTTTCTTATGCATTCTTTTTTCCTTGCAGCACTTACAGTGTAAGAGAAACCTCCAAGAGGTTTACTTTCTCTGACAGCCGGTGTCCAGAACTCAAGGAAAAAGGCTTGACCAATCTGACAGTGGGAAGCATTAGAGGGACGGAGATCAGAGAGGAAATGCAGTCAGAATGCTTCCCAGAGTGTGCCAGAAGTACAGGTATCTGCAAGTTCTAAATCAGACCATTGTCCTCACAGTCCGGCTGGTGAAAACCCAAAGCGCTAGATATCCCAGTCTAAACTTAACACTCCCGGAGTCCAAACTTATGCTGCCGTGTGACTACCAGCAAAATCCATTTTTAGGTTTTCACTGGCTTGCCTTGAAGTGATTTGTAGATGAGTCGCTCTCAGCTTCCAGCCTGGGAAACAAGGTTGTTCAGACAGTGCCTGTGGGATGCGAGAGCCAGAGTCATCCTGGCTTCTGAGACTGCCACCCAAGAAACTCAGGAAGAGGAGCTGATTTCCCTAACCACTCTGTGCCTAGACCCAGAATGTCACAGGCCACCAAAAGGAAGCATGTGACAAAGGAGGTGCTAGAGGAGCACATAGTACCCTCTGACTGGCAACAGATAGTGAGAGTCCTCAGGACCCCAGGGAACCATCTACATGAGGTAGTCAGCTCAAGGGCAGCGCTTCCTGGTGAGCATGCCCTCGAAGTACCGCAAAAACATTTGGATCAAGAGAAGGGATTTTCTTATTGTTGCCCCCATTGAAGAGGGAGAAAAGGTGAAGGCTGAAATCTCATTTGTATTCTGCAAGGACCACATGTGCTCTCTACAGAAGGAGGGGTTCTGGCCTGAGGCCTTCTCTGAAGTGGCTGAGAAGGACAACAACAACAGGGAACAAACTGAGCCAGAGCTTCCAGCTGAGCCCCAGTCATCAGAAGAATCTGGTTCTGAAGATGACTCTGACCTTTTCGTTAACACCAATCACAGACAACATTTTGAGAGTGAGGAGGAAAGTGAAGAGGAAGAGGCAGCTTGAGACCTGGGATCCACTTTTCTGCCTGCTCAGGGACTAGTCCCAGAGTCCCCTGGCATGGAAATTCCCACGGTGCCCTGCAAATCTTTACCCCTGGATGGGGACAAGGCAGGACCCCTCTCTGAACTTAGCAAATTAAACTTTAGCAAATTAAACCCCCGGTGGGTGGTTAGAAAGAAAGGAAGGAAGGTTGAAAGGAAGGAAGGAGAGAGAGAGAATATGGGCAGAAGTAATAACAGAGGGCCGGAGGTATAGCTCAGCGGACTAAGTGCTTGCTTAGGTAAGCGCAGGGACCAGGGTTCAACTCCTGGTTCCCCATGCCGCACCGCACCGCCTGCAGGTGCACTGAGCTGGTGATGCAATTACCGTGCGTGGTGACGCGCACCTGTAATCCCAGCACATGGAAGCAAAAAGCAGGAAGATCACTATAAATGTGGGCTGCATGCATAATGAAACCCTGCACCAAAAAAAGAAAAAAAGAATAACAGAAAACTTCCCACATATGAGGAAACAATCTGACATTCAGAGAACCAAAGCATATAGAATTCCAAATGACATCAACCCAACTAAAACTACTCCCAGACATATAATAATCAAGATCCCAGAAAGTAAAAAAAAAAAAAAAAACGATCCCAGAAAGTCAGCACAGAACAGTATACTAAAACCTGCTAAAGAAAAGAAACTGATCACATTTAAAGGAAAACCCATCAGAATAACGGCAGATTTCTCTTCACAAACCATCAAGGCAAGAAGACATGGAGCAAAATACTTCAAGTCTTGCAAGAAAACAAATTCCAACCCAGACTGATATACCCTGCAAAATTCTCTTTCAAGTATAACAGAGAAGTAAAATACTTCCATGACAAAGAGCAACTAAAGAATTTCATAATAACAAAGCCAGGCCTACACAGACTACTAAATGATGTTCTAGAGAGGGAGCAAAATGATCACTACTCCATGAATGAGAATGGAAGGTACCCACCAAATAGGGTAAACAATTAAGCACAGGAGAATAAGAGGTATAAAATAGTAGTCTTTCAATTATTCTTTTGTATACAGCAGCAAAATATTTTCATCAGAACACTCTACAAATGGACTTCTTTTGCACTCTATGGTCGGCATGTGAGTGAGACTGCCCGGGTGATTCCCTATGGGTCTAACAGGGGGGATTTCAAGGAAATAGCTGTAGCTCAGTCCCATAAGTGGTACCTGGCCACCAGTAAGTGTCATGATCATTATCCATGTCTATAACACACTAGAACTTTGTGAAATATCCTATCCCCAAGCTGTCAGAACTGATGGTCATTTATTTGTCATTCCAGCACTTAGCTTATGTTTTATTCTTAGTATTTCTTTACTATCATAAAAACTTTTTCTTGGTTCAATTATTTTGAAACATTTAATTTTTAATTAATTAGTATTTACTTTTCTGAATAATGCTTAATCTTAATTTTTGTTTTAAGATTTATACTGTATCTTTGAATTACAATTTATCTAAAAGATATCGTATACCTTCTCCTACTATTAGAAACTTTAAAAAGTATATTTCCGTTTTCTGTTGACTTTATATTACTTCTTCTGTCTTTTATACACAAACATACACACACACACACACACATATATATATATATGAAAAATATGTATACATGTATAACC
>PVKA01038835.1:0-19924 GCA_004027165.1 Ctenomys sociabilis
ATATTATGGCCCCACGATGTATACTTCATTTTTATACTTTTCTGCTGGATGGTTAAGACCTAGATAGATCAAGACTTATATACCAACACATGAACTTTATATTTCTTATGTGGTCAGTGAAGTCCTCTCAGGGTTTATCTTGTAGTCCTGTACATTATTCTGTAGATCCTTTGTCTGTGTCATCCATGTGGATGAGTCATGGCCAATGCTTGATCAGTTTGCTCTCTGTGAGAGCCCGAGAGAAAGTTTTCTCTTCATGTGACTCTCCCCAGGCACATTTGAAGATTGAAGTTAAATGCTTTAATTAATACTTCACCTAAGTGCTCCTTCTTGTAGTGGGAGTCTTTCCATAGTTTTATCATCCAGGTAGACAATGGATTTGGTTTGAAATAAATAAAACAGGAAAACAGTCAAAACACAAGTAGATATTTCACAGAAGAAATAAAAATGACTCATCTCATAAATATATTAAAATCTGCTCATCTTTATGTACAGCCTCATTAGCTTGCTCTTTTTCTGCTAAAATCCTGGCTTTTGTCCTTGGTCCATATTTTCCCCCTGGGTGCATTTGGCCTGTTTCTTCTATTGTCCACCAAAATATGGTGAGTGGGTGTTGGGGCCATGCTATACTGACCTGAGTTATTAAATAGTTTTATCAAACCAATATTTGCACACAGCAAAAATTCAGATTGGATCAAAAGGCTGAGAATAGGGGCCTGGGAGGTGGCTCAGTGGAATAAGCACTTCCCTGGCAGGCACAAGGGCCTGTGTTCAATCCCCGGTTCCACCAAAAACAAAATCAAAAGGCTGAGAATAAACAAAAATGAAGCCCAACTTCTCCTTCCTCTATCCTCCTTGGAGACATTTTCAACTCTTGCAGCTATTTCTCCTAGTAATTATTTTCATTTCTCTAAATAATATATTTTTAAAAGTCATTTGTTGATTTATCAGATGTATCCCTCATTTTTATTCCTTTGATACGGACAAGGGCTCAGTTCTGTGATACTTCCCATGCCTCAACTCTCTCATTATATTTACTGTCTTTGGTCAAATAATGTTTACATGATTGTGACTACCTGTGTCATTGCCTGATCAGTTAGGGTACAAAGACCAACCTTTGTGTGCGCAGATTTTGGATTTCCCAGGAATTTCTTATTTTCTTTACTTTAGTGTTGTCACAATTTCCTTTAAGAAGTCCTCCATGCTTCCCTCAGAATCTCTGGCCCTTCAGGTACTTATTGAGTCTCCTTTCTCTGGACCTGCCCTGGTCCCACTGTCCTTTGGGGGGAACCTTCCTGTGCACACGCAGGGGCTGGCAGCCCAGGACTTCTCTCCGCTGCTTTGCAGAATGAAGCCACAGTTTCCAGATTTTTGTCTGCTCTTCTTGGCTTACTTACTCTTTTCCTTTACTGGAACACATTATTAATAACTTCCTTAAATAATGTACTGAGTGCTTATATATTTGAAAAATGTCTTTGTTCTACCCTAATGCACAATAATTTCTCTGGGTATTGAATTCTGGGTTAATTTCTCTCTGAATTTTGAAGACTTGGTTCCTCTGCATTTTAGGATTGGTGGCAGCATGAAAAATCCCCATATCATATTAATGTTCACTGGGATTTTACTGTTTTTTTTCCTGAAGTTTGTTGGTTATTCCCTTTGTCCCTGATATGCTGAAATTTGAGGTTAATATTATTGTGGATCAATTTTCATTCTGTGTGCTGGTCAGCTCTTTTAAAGACTTCTAAGCATCAGTGTTGAGAATCTTTCTATCTCATTTATTTGATAATTTCCTCTTCTCACTTTTCTCTTTCTGGAACACCTGTTAGTCCAACTTGAGCCTTCCAAATTGACTCACTTTTCATTTATATTATCATTTCCATCTGCCTTGTTATTCTGCTTTCTGGGAGATTTCATCAATTTCCTCTTCCAATTCTATTTAAAAATTTCTAAAATTTTCTATGTTCTGAAAGTAGAAACCTAAACCTTATCTTCAATTTTATGGAATATTTTATTTTGGTAACCAATTTCAAAACATTTACATTTCCAAGGGGTTTTCTTTTCCTTTGAGTTATCCTTTTTTTAAAGTACTATCTCTCTGGATATAAATTATAAGTTTTATTGTTTTGCTTTTAGTTCTCTTAAAAATTTACTGCAATTTTCTTTCTTTGTTTCCCTCAGCTTCAATCATAGTGGAGACTGCCCTTGAGAGTGGATTATCTCTGGCTCTGCCTGTACCTATATCTAAGAATGTCACAGAAAATGCCTCCCCAGCCAGTGCACTTCAGTTTCTTAGCTGCCCAGGTGACAATTCCTGTTCCAGTTCCCGTTGCTCCTGTCTCTTAGAAACAGCTGCTCACTGCTGTGCCCATTGTAAGAACCAGTCCCCAGCTGACAAGCAGAATTGCCTCTGCACTTCCTGCTTGCTTATCCCACACGTGCCCTAGAGCACCAGCGATCAGGGCCTGATCTTTGGGGCGTGATCCCAGCCAGTGCCCATCGATGACGAAAATAGAGCAGCCTCAAGGTCCTGGGTGTTGTTTTGGTGTTTCTGCTTACTTTAGCAAGAATAAGATTCATCATTTGGGAGCTGTGTGTGTGAGCGGGGTGGTACTGAGTTTCTCTCAATAGTTGTTTGGCTTGGGTCCTTAGTGAAAGCTGTCACATGTAGGGTCCCTCATTTGTCCTGAGAAGAAATTTTAATCTCCTTGGGAAAGGGAAGAGCCTTGGCTGCAGACATTCTGCTCAGGGTAGGAGCTGTAGGCTTTTAAAACGTCTCTTTGTTCTGGTACTGACTCTTATTTCTGCTTCTGCCACACCTGGCCCTTTGGGAGTTGCTTCTTGAGAATTCTCCAGGGAGAAGAAAACTCCTTATCCCTCCCTGCCCTTTTCTGTGAACTTTAAAGTAATGTTGCGTGTCACTTTCCTATTCTGAATTGCCATCCTATATTTCCACTTATTCTTAGATTTCTAGAATTTGGTGGAAACTTCTCATTTGTTGATGGACTCTCTTTATCATAAATATGTTAACAGTGGGCTTTTTGTTGTGTTTTGTTTTTAGAGGCCCCTTTCTTGCTGGGCAGGATGGCACATGCCTGCAGCTCCAGCTACTTGCAAAAAGCGCAGGAGTTTGAGGTCAGGGTTCAGCAGGACAGTGCTCGCCTGGCACGTGAGGCCCTGGATTCAATCCCCACTACCAAAACAGAACAAACAATGAGTTTGAGATCAGCTTGAGCAATGTAGAAAACCCCCATTCCCAAATAAAAACAAATAAAGTACAGAAGTCCCTTTCCTGTAAGTCTAGAGAGTTCTTGGAAGAGGAGCAAGACAGGAATATGTGTTCAATCTGCCATTTTATGGGATGGCTTCACTGCTGGCTGAGGTCCCAGGGACAGCAGCTGTTTCTAAATCATCTTTGTGTTCCCAAGGCTGAGCACAGTGAATGACACAGGTCAGTGAACAGTCTATAAAACATCCATCAAGTAGAATTGGACTTTCTGGACCTCTTTTGATCCTTTGTGCTTATGATGGTTTCTGGACTTAGCCAAGATAACAAGAAGACACAAAAATCACGTCACATACATTATGGACGCTGGGTCTGGAGAGGAGATGGTAGAGAGAGGATGTGGAGGTCCATGGGACTTCGGCACCTACCACTACCAGGAAGATCCCACGAGAAGCACTGCCACTCTTGATGTGGCCTCAGAAGACGTAGCCAGGACTGGTCACAGGTGGAAGAGTCAGCTCCTTGTGTGCAGCCCCCTTTGAACAGCCAGCCTCATAGCCACTGTAATGGGGCACCTGGAGAGGTGCTGGGCCCCTGCCCCAGAGATGGACGGCCAGCAATGACTCACTGCTTCAGAGGCTGGACTAGGCCCTTTTCTAAGATGATCAGAACTGAAATACCCTCTTTTATACCAACTATTTGGTAACCTCCCTTCTATCATTCTGAAATAAAAGACTAAGACATACTTTTAGAATTAATATATTTAAAATCAACATAATTCCCCTAGAGGTAAAATTTGAATGGAATAACTTATAATATAAGAACATACACTCTAACACACAACACAAATGCATGGTGGCACTTGACGCCAGTGTGCAAGTGCCCAGGTCACGGTCCTCCTGGGACATGTGCGGACAGACACAGGTGTGCTGCTTCCATGACCCAATTACGGTGGGAGCTTTGCCTTCTAAGACGTGATTTTCCAAAATGATACACAACTTTTAGGAAAATTCTAAAGAACAAGCTCTCTTCAATTCACCTACAGAAATAGTCCTAGACAATTCAGCTGTGTTTATGTGTCAATATAGCCCATCAATCATTCTGAGTAGGTTTTTACTGCTTGTCATGACATTTGAAAGCTGAAAGAGATAAGAGGCCAATCTTGGCTATGCAGGCTGAGCCGTGCAATAAAGGCCCTGGCTTTCACTCACCAAATGTCAGTAGCAATCCTGTAATCATTGTGACAACCAAAAGTATTGCCACACATTTCCAAATGCCCCCAGGTTTCACCACCAGACTAAGTGACCATTAAGTCCCTTCCAAATATAGGATCATCAGATTCCTCTCGGAGCTGGAGAGCCGATGGAGGAGACAGGTGAGAGTGGCAGGCCCTGGTCTCCACAGCCATCTGGGCTGGTGGACAGAGTAGCATCTGTGAGCCTCCCTTCCTCCCTCCAAACAGAACTCCTCCCCCCAGCCACAGTGCAAGCAGCCTATCCTCTGTGTTGCCCATGATGGAGGCTCACTGAGTGGATGTGACAGTGTGATGCTGTAGCATAGAGGCTCAGGAGGCAAGGAGAACAGAGGTGGCTGGTTACTTCAGGAAGGGGGGCCAGCCAAGCGACAGGCAGAAAGGAAGGGCTTTGAGGGGCCAGGGGGAACACCATGTGGCCATCATCTTGGTAGCCAAGGTTTCCTGTCCTTCATCTCTGGAAGATCAAGGGTAGGACAGTCACCCTCCGAAGGGGACTGCTTTACCGCCTCTGTCCTCTCCAAGAGGAGCTCTCTCTCTACGCAGAATGGCTTCCTCCTAGCACCTCTAAGACATGGGGCTGCAGTTACCTTCTGATGTTTTCCCTTTTGACTCAGAAATAGGCTCATCTCCTATTCTAGCAGGAAACAAGGTTCCCTTGGTCTTACCTCTCTTCCAAATGACTGCCTCACTTCCAGCTCCCCTTTCTCCCCGATGTTGGAGATTTATTGACCACACTTTCATCCTCTTTCTCCTCCTTTCAACCTCTGCAACTTCTCTACCACACCACAGCATCTACTGAGTTACTAGTGGGCTAGTTATCAAATCCTGTTTCCAGCCCCGATCTCCAACTTAAGTTCTCTGCAACAATCAGTTCTACGAATCTGCTCTTTCTCCTGAGTTACTTTGTTTCTGGGTGATGTTTTTCCCCCCTTCCTATTCAAACGTAATCTTTCCTGCTGTCTTTGTTGCCTCTTCTCCTTCCTCTCCCTCAAGTCTTTAAGCACTGAAGTTCTGTGAGCTGTCTGCTCTCATCCCCCACCCTTTTTTTGTATCAGGAATTGAACTCAGGACTTTGTGCTTGCCAGGAAGGTGCCATGATGCTGAGCTATATCCCTGGCCCTGCCTTTCTTTTTTAAGTTCTCTCTCTTAGATCTATGGATGAGATAGATTCCCATATCTACATTCAACCTCAACTTCCCTTCTTGGCTCCAATCCCAAATAGGACAGCTGCTGGCTCAGCTTGTCCCAAGTCCTCTGCCTTCTTTATCATTATCTCTCCAAATTATTTATGTGGCTAGGAAATAGAGTCCACTTTCCTTGCTCCCCTCCCCTATGCAATCTTCTCCTAAACTTACTGGGTCCTGTACCAGAACCATTTTCTTTCTTTTTTTGTCTTTTTGAGGCAGGGTCTCACTATGCAGTTCAGGCTGGCCTTAAGCTCACTTTGTAGCTCAGGCTGTTCTCGAACTCACAACAGTCCTCCTACCTCAGCCTCCTGAGTGCTGGGATTATAGGCATGCACTACCATGCCCGGCCCCAGAACCATTTTCTGAGCATGGCCCTTTTCTCCATCTCCTCTGCCACTTGCCCTTTGAGGGCCCCAGCTGGTCTGCAGGGTCACCAGGCCTTCTCTGTTGCAGTCCTTCCAGGTGCTCTCCTAGGGTTCCCCATCACAAAGACCAATATGACTCATGATACTCTTCCCCTTCCTTTCTGAAGCTTCCTCAGTGTTCACAGCTAAGGGGCACAGCATGCTCCTCATTTGCCTGTCCTGCCAACCTCTCCTGTACCATCTGGAGCCTCTGTATGCCCTAGACATACCAGGTCCTGCAGGACGATTCCTTTACACACCAGGAGAGTGGAGAGCACATCCCTTGTCTTCTCTCAAACTGTACCCTCAAGCTTCCACCAGCATGGGCACTGGCCTTGCATTATCCTTACCCCTCAGCCTTGTTCCTCTTTGAATAAGCAGTAGTTCCTAGCATGGTGCCAGGGCATAGCGAGTACTCGGCAATGATCAGTAAAGTGATAGAATACGTGAATCAGCAGAGGGACTTACTTTCTTAATATACTCTCATCTACCTCTTAATCAAATCATTCCTTAGGACAAGGTTTAATAATTTTGTTTTTTTTTTTTTGGCAGAACCAGGGATTGGACTCATACCCTTGTGCTTATTCCACTGAGCCCAGCCCCCAAGGTTTAATAATTTATATGAATACAAATTATCAGAATGCCATGTTAAAGCATAGATTCTGTACCAGTACTTTCAGGATGGGGCCTGAGAGTCTGCATTTCTAGCAAGTAAGCCTTGTGACTCACACATTGCTGGGCAACACTGAGCTATATCCTCAGCACTATCTGTCTGTCTACTATTTATCTATCATCTATCCATTTACTTTGATACATTATCTTACTAAGTTGCAAGGCCAGCCTTGAACTTGTAATACTCCTGCCCCAGCCTCTTGAGTAGCTAAAATGACATGCGTCCCCAAGCCTGGCTTTCCTAGGTGATCTTAAAGCTGATCACACGCTCAGGAGAAGGTCCTATCTTACATCAGTGGCTTTCAAACTTCATACAGTGTTAGAATCGCCGAGATCCCCCGCACCTGCAGCGCCGCCCCCCCCGCCCCCCCAGGGCGCGATGAGACTGGGCATGGTAGCGTGTGCCTGGAATCCCAGCACTTGGGAGGCTGTAAACAGGAGAATCACTACGAGTCCCATCTACATAGTGGGACCCTGTAGACTCTGTACTAAATGCATTAAAAAAAAGAATCATTTGGAGAACTTTTTAAATTCTTGAGCTTTTATACTAATTAACTCAGACTATCTAAGAAACAGAAGTGAAGGTTAGAGTTTTGAAGCCCTTGGCTGACTCCATGGCTCAGGGCTCTGGAAGCTCCCAGTCTACGCCCCCCCCACCCCTTCCTCGGCTTTGCTCCTTAGTGACTGATGCTCATTAGGATCTGGGGAGCTCTCCCTACCTACTGATGTCAGGCCATGCCCACATCAATTAAATGAGTCCTTGGGGTTGGACTGGAGTATTTTTTAAAGCTTCCCAGATAATTCTAATATGCGGCCAGAGAGGAATCCATTGTTCTCAGGCGTTGCCTCCAAGGAATGGTCATGCTCTGTGAAAAGAGGACCCAGAGTCTGAATCAAAGAGTAGGTATGAAGTCAAGCTGAGATCCCATTCACCAGTTACATGCTGCACAACCACCAAGAAGTTCATTTAAACTCATCTTCAATGTAATAGTCAAAATATGTGCTCCACTTGGCCCCAATTTTAGCAGTGGCTTCGGAAAGACAAGACTCCAGTAGAATTTGGAAGCGTGTCCACATCATTGCCTGTCTTCACCTCGAGTCCTTGTGGATCAGGTTGGCTTCCAGCAGAGAAGTCTCTATCCTAGATAAACTCCCAGCTGTAAGCCCAGCTAGAGAGCAGATGGCCTTGTAGCAGCCCAGCCACC
Organism: Ctenomys sociabilis; assembly: GCA_004027165.1. NCBI lineage: Eukaryota > Metazoa > Chordata > Mammalia > Rodentia > Ctenomyidae > Ctenomys > Ctenomys sociabilis. The sequence continues at coordinate 7,950 of PVKA01038835.1, forward strand.
AAAGAGGGAGTCACGAGGACCTGCATTTGCAGCGGGATGAGAGGTGGACTCAAACACAACCCATCAAAGCAGCCTGGCCTGCAGCCTGGATGCTTCTGGTGGGCTGGCTGGCCCCACGCAGGGCCAGGGCACTCCTGCTGGCTGCATCACACAGCACAGTGCTGCCGCCTGACCCATGGCAACAAGCCTGCAGATTTGCACCAGATTTCTTTCTTATGAGCTATCTCTGTAGGGGCTGAGGGAAAAGCACAAAACAAACACAAAAATCTTAGGTTCAAATCTGGCCTCTTGCCCCTGGCTACGTGAGCATGGAAGTCAGTTTCTCCTGCAGCTGTCATTATTATTTCTTCTTTTATCGGTATCATGTACCAAGCTGGCACAGTCCTGTCCCTGGAGGCAGCAGGAGCCCTGGGCTCCAAGGAAAGGAGCTGTGGGCAGAGAGGCAGATCCTAGTATGGGCAGGTTCTGGGCCCTAGGTATAGAAAAATTTGAGGCATTTATTTTATAATATTGCTTGTATTTATCTGCAATTAAAAATTAACAATCATTTATTTACTAAATCCTGCAATCCTACAGGAAAGGAAAGAAAGCCTTACAGACAGAGTGAATATATGAAGAGACAGGCCTAGGTGGGAGAGAGCTTGACTAGGTAATGGTTTCAGAGTGCTGGAAACTAGACGGCAAATCAGGACACTTTTCTGTCCCCAGAGCATCTTCAGGAAGTTGACCTTGGCAGGAAAGGTCCAGTCCCTTCCTTGAGGCAGACGAGGCCTGGATGAGGACAGGTCTTGGTGTCCACTCCCACTATGCCCCTATCTATTCACCCCAAAGGACAGAGACTATGTGGTTCCCCTCAGCTCTACAGGAGCCAAAGCATCCTCTACCTGTGTACATGGGGACTTTCGTTCCACAGACAGCCTTTGAGGCTTCACAGTGCTACAAACCTGAAAGAGCCTTTAGGCCCATCCAACCCACTATGGCTACTGTTGAGATGTCTGAACCCAGAGAAAGAGTCTGCCTGAAGGCACAGGTGAGGGAGGTCCTGGGTTGAATGGAACCTAGCTCTCCCTACCAACCTTGTCATCTCAACCCCATGCTCTAGAACCTAGCCTGAACTGCAGAACAGAAATGCCAGTGATTTAACAGGCTAATCCATTCCTCAGGGCCTCACTCCAGAGCCCAGAGGAGCCAAAGTTTCTCTTGTCACAGTCTGGCTAGAGGCAAGGCTCTGCAGGGGATTCTATGCTGAAAAGGGCAAAAGACTTTCCAGGGGTGCCTGGAGGCAGCAATGTTGCTTGGCCAGGCTGTGCTCCTATGCCCACTTAGAGAAATTTCTGAAGATGGCACCAAAGGGGGAGTCACGAGGACCTGCATTTGCAGCGGGATGAGAGGTGCAGTGCAAGGCAGGAGACCTGAGCATACAGCTTGATCTGGATGACCCTGGCTCATAGCCAGCCTCAGTTTCTCCATCTGGGAGATGCAGCTATCTCACATGGGTAATATAATATTAATGAGATTGGGCACTGGACCAGAAGCATTGTTATAAGGCCTAAGTCTTTAATTGAGTCCCAAAGACCTAACTATCCTCTTTCCCACCATGTGGAAAAAAAATACTCAACAACCATTAGTTCTTCTAGTAGCCTGGCAGCTGCACCCCAACTGGTCTTCAACCTAAAGGGTTTAACCTTTCCATCAACCAATAAAATTACAAACAAGGTAATTGCAGCTTCCTACAGGAACCAGGAGCACCTCATTTTTAGGTCACCATAAAGCTCGCATCTCACAACTCCTGTTGATTTCCTCAGCCTCTGGCGAAGCTCCCAAGAGCAGTCCTGTGCCCCTGTGTGATATTTGCAGTCCTCCAACCCCAGGATGAGTCTATGAGACTAATCAGTTGCTGCCAACCACATCCGTCCGTTGCCAGGTGCGGTCTGCTTGGCTGTCTCATCTAAGTTAGGGCTGGGAGTCCTTCCTTCTGCAAGAGGGGTATGTGGGGGGTGGGGTGGCCAGAGTAGGCAACTCAGTAAGAGTAAGAGTGGGGCTCAGAGGTTAACAAGCAGTCCAAATCCTGAACTTGCAGGGTTGAGGCATTCTTACTCTACTCCTGAATGATGGGGCCTGAGTCTCTATTCACAGGGAGAGATAGAGACCCTGATAGCAAACAAGAGAATCTGGTGCCTTCTTGCAACCATGGCTCTCACTTCATCCCATGATTCACCACATCTCGCCAGACTCTGCCATGTGGAGAGTGGTGGTGAATGCATTAGCTGTTTTTACACTGGGAAGTGAGGTGACTTGTCCAACATCACATGTGAGAGGTGGGTCAGGACACCCTCATGGGCCTGCTCCAGGGTCAGTGCCAACCCTGTGCCTGTGTCTGCCCGTGGGCCACTGCTCCCATATGAAAGGCAACTCCAAGTCTCCCCAAATTCACTTTCAGTAAAGTGGCCACAGGACAGTCCTGCACTGAGTGCCTCCCGAGGGCTGCATGAGACCCAGGTCTCCTGGGAAACTGCATAGGAGAGGGGGCACAGTGACCTTGTTCTAGCTCAGTTGGACCTCAGCTCAGTCCCTTCTGGGCTCAGAGGTGCAGCTGATGGACCGAGAGGTGATCACAAGACCCTATAGCTTTGAATACCCCAAGCTTCATGGGCTGAGGAGTAAGCTTTAGACTACTGCTATTTTGCCACAGACAGCCCTCATCCTTTATCTAGTTTGAGTCTTAAATTGTAGGTTAAGGCTGGGTGACTTTGGCCATCCAGAAGCTGTTCCCTACACATTCTTCCCTCTCTGACAAAAGTGAGAGGTGAGTCCACTGATTTCTGAATGCTGGGGCCTGGGCTTTCATCCACAGGAAGAGGCTGAGACCCCAGCAGGAAGAACAGTTGGCTCAGAGGCAGAAAAGTTATCATCATCCTTAGACCACCCTCTGTCAGACCCAAGGCACCCAAGCCTGTCAGAGGCCCCAGGCATTCTAGTGAATAAGTGGGTCGGCTCTACCCACTAGATCTGATTTCAGGTGCTAACACCAGGCTGGTCACACAGCCTCTCAAGCTGTGAGTGCCATCCCTGCTACACCAAGTGCCCATCATAAAGGACAGGTGCATCATAAGGACTTACTCAAGCAGTCATCAGGAGGCTGATGAGAAGATCTGGCCCCCTATGCTGGGGATGGTGCTGCGTCAGTTCACTCCCTGCTGATCATCTGACCCTGGGACTCACCGGGACAGATGATCCTGAGGTCCATGAAGCCTGTACTTAGCAAGGACAACAGCAGGAGCCTGGCTTTCTCCTACGCTCAGTGAAACACCACGCTCTGGCTTCCAGCAGGGCCCCCCCCATACCTTAGCCTGCCCTCTGAGTTCTCTGACCTGTGCATTGAGAGGACAAGTGAGGCAGTGAGGTCCATGTCAACAGGGCAAACCTCCCGGTGCCTGCTTGACCTTGGCCCCCCTTCTGCTGTGGCCATAGCCAGATGTTACCCAGTTGAGTGCAAAGGAAAGCCAGGGAGTCAGGGAAGCTTGGAAAGTAGCCAGGCATGGGGCTAGGCAAATGGCCACTGCCCAGCACTCCCAGAGGGCTGGATTTGGGTTGAAAGACTCTGGGGAGGCCACTGTCCTTTAGGGGAAGGCACATCTCCTTGCAGTTTGTACAGTCTGCCCACACTGTCACCTCTTGAACCAGATCACACAGTACTTTTTGTCATAAAAATATTTTCTGCGGCAGAACAGCCATTTCGCAGCTCCCTTGAGATGTGCAGAAACAGAGGGCCTCATGGGGGCTGGGCTTAAGCTTCTACCCTGTGAGATGGAAGTACTGTTGGGAAGGGCTAAGGTAGCTGCCTCTCTTTCCCTTGTCCCCATTCTGGGGATTTCTCTCTCTTCTCTCTGGTAACTCAGCAGCACGCAGAACAATGGCCACTTCAGAGCAGAGGTTATTCCTGCTGAGAGTGTACAGGGCCAGGGCCAGGCCTAGAGCTTCTCTGTCCTCCTCCCCAAACTTCTCTAATGGCCTGGCCCTAGGAGGGCAAAGAAAACAGTAGAAACTGCATCTGGGTCAGATCTAACAGGGTTGCCTAATCTCTACTGCCTAGAGGAGAGTATCCATGGGGAAGTGGTGACTAGTGCCCAGGCAGGCAGCGGAGAGGGCCCACGGCTGGTCTCCAGCTTGAGGAGAGGTGACTTCTCTTGGCTTTTCCCACCTATCTGAGTTCACTGAGGAATACATAGGCCCTTTTTGTTCTATCTGGCAGATCTTGGATGATAGTATGAACACCCCTGACTAAGGAGAGATGTGTCTGGGCCCACATCCGAGCAACTTGCTGGTATTTTACAAACTCAAGAAACTGAGGAGTGGAGAAAGTGACAGACTGAGTTGCTACAACCTGGATTCTGCCTGTGGTGGGTTGTGGGGATAGAGGCTTCCTCAAAGGTCCTGGGTGACCACAACCCAGTGAGTATGGTCTGTGTGTAAAGATAAGAATACAGGATATAGCTCAGTGGCAGCACAGAGACTGCCTGGCAAGCGTGAGGTTCTTAGTTCAATTTCTGGTACCAAAAAAAAAAAAAAAAAAAAAAAAAAGAAAGAAAGAAAAGAAAAGATGAAGATATGTCACCACAAAAGTCACTTCTATGGCCTTCTTGGGTCAGGCATTTCTGGTTAAGCCTATTCAGACATCATCCCATCCAGAGCCCCCAAAAGCATAACATGACCCTCTCTCTGCTGCTGCTGCAGGTGGAGAGGTATTTGAGATTGATCCCATGACCCCCTGCCCAGTGAGGTTTGTACATAGGAAAAGAGACAAAGGAGGATCCATGAGACTATCCAGAATGATACCTTAGGGTATACCAGTTGTATGTGTTGAATCTAGAAAATGTTAGATTCCTCCATGCTTTCTAAAGTCTGACATGCCTTTGGGTTGTGGGGAAGAGGGAACCTAGCCAGTTCCCATTTAATTTAATAAATTGAGGGAAAGGGAACTCGTGGCAGGGGTTTATTCAGAGTCATTTGTCCCTTATGAGGTTGTGATGTAGAGAGGCCTTCCAAACAACCTCTGAGATTCTGTAGGCTGGCCACCTGATGAAGCCTCTGTGGGGTGTGTGTGTGTGTGTGTGTGTGTGTGTGTGTGTGTGTTGGGGACAGAAAGAAAGGTCTCGGATCAGGTGCTGGAGCTAGTTAGAAGCCAAGTGAGGGTGAGACGCTCACTCCAAGCCAGGCCTTCTGCAAACGCCAGAAGAGGCCTCGCCCACAGGCTGGAGCTGTCCGAGATATGGTGCTGAAAACGGAAGGCGCTGGCCTAGAGGTCAAGGAGCAGCTGGCTGAGCTCTTGTTTGCCCACGTGAGATGGGCCGCGAAATGGCTTTCTCCCACCCCTCTTTCTGTATTCTACTCCCTCTCTGAGGAAGGAAGGGCAGGAGAGTTGGAGCAAGAAGGCAGGTTGGGCTCTGAGGAGTATAGAGCCGCCAAGGCTGTGGCCAGTTTGGGAAAGCAGGCCACTGCCCCCCTAGGAGTAGAATGTTATCTGGGCCAGCTGTAGGGGACTTGGGTGGGTCCCTCACCGAGCCACACTCTGGTGCTACTGATGCATGGCCAGGAGGGGTACATAAGTGTTCCCGTGCATAGGGCTCAAACACTTGCATAGTGGATGTCGTGGGTGCACACACTGGTGGACACATGGGGCAAACTCCCAGAATCAGCACACACCAAGCACCCCGAGACGTCCCATACATGCGTCCTACACACAGGCACCGGCTCACACTAGGTAGCCGAGGCTCAGCCCCTGCTTCATATCCTTCTGGCCCATCTGGCCTGGAAGTTCCTCCTGCTTGCTTGCAGGCCTCAGATGGTGACCCCAAGGAGGCACAGCCAGTAGGAAGCCCCAATTCTAGTTTAAGACCTGGGAAGATTGTGAAGAGCAGCCAGCGAGCTCCTACGACAGAAAGGGGAGGTGGAGGAAGGGATAGGTCTCAGACACCCTGCCCCTTTTCCCTAAACTCCCGGTAATGGTGCCAGGACCGGAGAGGAGAGTGAATGGGAGTGTGAGTGTGATTCCCTTCCCATACTGGGGACACCCGGAGGAATATGCGTACCTGTGCGTGGGAGGACCCGCGTGGAGCCCCCTCAGCGAGTCCGGAGTTGCTGGTTCCTCTGGTTTCCCCGGGATAAAAGGTGAGGTGGGAGTGAGTTACCTTGCTTGCCCTCCACACCGCTTCCCGGACATCCAGAGGCAACGGAGAAACTCCGTCCTGGGCCGCAGGAAGTTGCTTGCGTCCGGACGCGGGGAGGGGGCGCGCCCCGGTCCTAGGCTTGGCCAGGCTTCCCGCGCCTCCGCGCCCGCCGCCCTCGCCACCCTCGCCGGCGCCCTCCCGCCCGCAGACTGCACCGAGCCTGAAAGCTGGGAGCCCGCCCGCCCTCCCAGAGAGGCTGCCGCTGACCTGCATTGACGTCATTGCGTCATTAGGTTTCCCCTGGAAACACTGGCTCGCCCGAAATAGTAACACATTAATTCAGGCCGGGGTAGCAGGGAGAGACTGTTTGTAACCCTGCAGCTCACTCGGCGCGCGAGCGAGCACGCAGCAGCCTCCACCCCTCCTGAGGGCAGCGCTGGGCGCGCTGGCCTACTATTTTGAGAACAAAGAAAGGCAAAATTTAGAAACCCGGAGAGGGTGAGGGGGACACCTAGACCCCCATGCCTTGCACACGCTCACACCCTCAGCCACACACGCGTACGCACGCGTCATCTGACTCTGTCTACCTCGGGCGTTCCCGCGTGCACTCTTGGGAACCTGCTGGGGTGAGTGCTCCTGGTTCTCGGTGCGCGGGGCAGGTCCGAGGCAGGGCTTCATGCCCTCCTGGGGTTGAAGGACTAGATCCCTCCCGCCAGCAGCGATCTAGTCTCCTAGCGAGTCAGACACTCTCCCCTCCTCCCTTCCTCCATATCTGCCCCACACCCCTCCAGCCCCCTAGGTGGGCTCGGCGGCAGAAGGAGATCCTCACCCCGGAGGCACACCCTTCCTTTCTCCCCTAGCTGCTCCCCGATCTGACCCGGGAAACCCTTTGGGGGAAACCCTGCAGGTATCCAGCCCACAGCCGGAGGTTCTCCCGCCCGGGGCTGGGAGGTCGGACCACACGGCAGCGCTTCCCGCCTCATCAGGTAGGAGGACATTGGTATAGGGTAGAAAAAGACTGCAGGACGGACCGCAGTGACCGATTACTATGAGCGTCCCCTGAGCTCGCTGCTCTCCGCCGCACCCTGCCTGCGAGCCAGCCCAGGGTGAGCCCCCAGCGTCTAGGTTCTTCCCAGCTGTTGGTCCTTCTTTGGCTGCGCCCTTGACTCAGTTTCTCTCGGAGGTTGAGGAGAGCGCTCATTTGATCAAAATAGCAAGCGACCAGAGAAGGCGGGGGAGCGACGAGCGGAGCCCAAGAACTCCGAAGGCGCAGGAAGACGCTCCTGCCTGCCTGGGTCTGCGCGCCTGAGTAGGTAGAAGAGCCAAGCAGGCAGGAAAACCTAGAGGATCCTCCTTCTGCTTTTCCTCGTGGCCGCTAACGGAGTGTCTGGCAAGGGCACAGAGAGGTCTCTGCCGTTTAATTCCAGCCTTGTCTCACTTCTGCTCTGTCAGTTGTGGGAGGAGGGCGAGCCTGTGATGCAGGGAGCTTCTCCCCAGCCCTGTCCCTCTCTAGGCAGCCGAGAGGAGAGAGAGCCTTTGGCTTCCCCTTGGTCTTTTTCCTACTCACCACAGAGATAATAAAAAGCCTCCGGAAACACAATGTCCCCTCAGGTAGGAGCAAGACTTGGGGAGTGGGCCTCGCCTTGTCCCATACAGCTCTGTAAGCCTCCCTCGGCCAGTGACTTTCTCTCTCTGAGCCACATTGGGCTTGGTTGCTAACTGGGGTCATGAAGCCCCTTCTACAGGTTGTTGAAAGATGACAAAAGATGGCAGGAGTATGTGCTGGGAAACCATATACCTTTCCCTGCCCTGGAAAATGATTCTCTCAGCCAAGAGTGAACCCATCACACATTTATTCCCTAGTGATGGATTTGAGGAAGCTAAATCAAGGTATAGTTGGGGAACAATGTCACTGAGGGCCCTGACCCCAAAACGATGCCATCTGAACTCTTTCCTTCAAAGTTATCCATTAGTCTCTGACTAAAACTCCCCAAAGCACTCTGGTGCCTTCAGATTGAAGTTCAGTTAAATGATAGTGACAGGGTGTGGGGGCTGACCCCTTCTCCACCCTCACCAGCTAATTTCCCAGCAGGACATGCATGAAGCCTACATCTAATCTCCTGCTAGTCCTTGTGGCCATTATCTCTAGTCCAGCTCTCCCTGTGGATAGTGACAGCTTCTCTTGACCCAATCCTTGGCACAATTCTAATACTGACTGTCTGTGGAGAAGAAATTGGCAATCCTTCTTTTGAGAACCTCCTGATCCAGTCCTTTGCTCCATCTACCTCTCTATATCAAAGTCCATACATCTCTTGAGGTAACAGGGCCTGCAGTAGGTTGTTCCAGGTAATTGGGCTTGATGTTAAGAGAGGCATGGGATAGAAGAGTTAAGGTTCTATTATGTGCATACATCGCAGGCATTGCTATCCAGAGGAGATACCTAGAAGGCTATTTAGGGTCCAGTGTGCTCCTTGGATTGCCTGGGCTGTCTTGTAGCTCAGAACTAACAACCAGACCAGAGTGTCAATGATCTGACAAGGAACCCAGCCTTCTATCTCCCCAAAGGCTGATCTGAACCACATCAGTGCTTATTTGGCTTGTAAGAACAATCTCAGCCAGAGAACATCTGGGGTCTCCTTCAGAATGCCCCCTACCAGAAGGCTTCTTTTAGTCCCCCTTCAAGGCAAAATGACCAATGTGGACAATGGGGTCAAGAAGAAAGAGCCCTGGGTTGGGAATTAAGAGACTGTCTTCTAATCCGAGCACTGACATTAAGTCATGGTCTAACTAGAGGAGGGATGTACTCTCTACCCCCTGACTGACCCTGCCTGGTAAGCTGGTGGAATGTAATAATCAGAGTGGTCATCATAGCCTTGGAGACTGGAGATAGCCTCAACTTCAGTGGAAGTTGGCTCAAGCCAAAAACAGTCTATTCCCCCTTGAGCCCATGGATTATAGGTAGGGCAGGTGGCATAGGTTACAGGTAGGCACATCTCTTGGGATGTGGCCTAGTTAGCTGGGCCTCTGGTGGCCACAGCTCCTCTCCTCCCAACTAGTCTTTCATCAGAAGCCTTCTTATCCTTTTCTGTCTGAAAGCCTTCTGTATGAAGCAAAAATGTTATAGCTCCCTAAGTTCTTCCTATTGATGCAATGGAAGAGCCATTCTCCAGTCATTCAGCAAACTCATTTGACCCAATACCACTTTTGTCCTAGTTGTTTCTTTTTTAATTCTTATTCCTTAACTACCAGATTTTGTTCCCTACCCAACTTTTACACTTAACATTTACCAGCCATTGGTCCAATTTGTACTCTAAAGGTGCCCATGATCATTTTAGATCTGTGTTATAGAACATGGAAGACCCTACCCCTTCTTGTGTGCCATACTGGCCCTTATCCACAATCTATTTTCCCAAATTCAGCTGGGTTCCAAAGCCTAGGAGGAAGTACTGAATCAAAGATACTACTTGCCATGACCCTGAATTCAAATATTGCTTTCTGATAGTGACATCATTGTTCTCATTGCTATTTGGGGCAGAGGTGGAGGTAGCTAAGCACCAAATGATTAAATGTAGAAAACTTGCCAATGATCCAGTGGCATAGAGCCAAGAGCTAGAGTCCAACCAAAGGGGTCAAATAGGCACCACTTCAGCTAGGGAGGACAAATTTTATAATCAGCACTTAGGAAACAGTGTTCACATCGGCTGGAGAAAGTGTGTCAGATATATAGGTGCATTGACCAAACTCCAAAGACAAGTAGAATGTGGATAAGCAGGGGGAACAAGAGAGACAGACTGATAGGAGCTCCCAGCAAGGCAGTGTTCTTACCCTGGCTTCCCATTAGAATTCTCTAGGGGTTGACCTGGCCCCAACCTAAAGCTAATGAGAAGATGCCCAGACCTCAGGCCCAGAGAATTCAGGTTTCATTGGTTGGGAGTGAGGTGCAGGCATTTATAATTTTTTAAATTTTCATTTGTACTTGGTGATTTATTGGCAACTATGTGCCATACTGTCAGAAATTAGTTTTTAATTTGTAATATAGGTCAGTAGATGACAGTAGTGATTTAGAGGCAAGTCCTCTCAATTAGAATCGTGGCTCTCTGTCATCTGCCATCTGACCAAGAATGATGTCTTAGCTCCCTAAATTTCTTCTTTCTTTCACTGTAGAAAGATGATAGTTGTAGCTCCTCCATCTCCTGGGGTTGTTTTGTAGCTCCATGAGATAGATAATGCTTGCGAGTGTAGATCACAACTCCCCAAGTGCTGGTTCTGTTAAATGGCTCTTCACACAGTTCTAATGTACAGCCACGGTTGACAGCCTCTAGCATAATGCAGTGGCAAAGAAGTTGGGACAAAAGAACATATTAGGGACTCGGGGGTTGGGAAGAGTGTGTAACAAGGGGAGAAGAAACTGAAACTCATTATAGTAGGGATTATGTTGTTTAATAACAGTAAAATGTTGATATTTTATCCATTAAGCATGACAGAAACTGAAATTTTGTATTTTGAAGGTGTGGTATGAGACCTCTACAACCTGTGAGCCAAAATAAACCTTTCTTCCTTTAAACTGTGGGTGCCAGACTGTGTCTCGGCAACCAGAAAAGAGACAGGATTTTAAGATGGCCCCGAGATCTCAGACTCTTGCGGTATGCACCTGTCTGATGCCTGCCATGAGTGAGGTCCGGGAATATGAAGGGTGCTTTCAAGAGGACATGAAGAAGGGCGTGGTAGGGAGGCAAGGAAAATGCAAGAAGTAGCCACTGAGAAAGGGGAGGCAGGGATCAACGTGGAGAAGTCAGCACAGTGCACAAAATCTTCCAGGAAATTGCCACTATCTACCTCTCTAGGCCTTTCTCCTGCCAATCTCTTCTCTCAGATCTGTGTGTGTGTGTGTGTGTGTGTGTGTGTGTGTGTATTGAGTACAGGGTCTATAGGGTATACTGGGTCTAGTATGTAGATCAGACTTTAGTGACTCTCCTGTTTCTCAGTCTCCCAAGTGCTGGGATTGCAGGTGTCTGCCACCACACCCTGTCTCAATTGCCAACTCAGGGTGCCCTGGAGGCAGGGCTGGCACAGCACAGTGAGGACCCGCTGGCCCCTGTGCTCTGCCTAAGCAGGTGCTTTAGTCCCTGAGCTACCTGGCCAGCCCTTCTCTCAGACCTTATCTCAGCTCTACCCAATGCCCGCCCCTGCTGGCTTCCTCACCCCTGCAGTGTGTTTCTCTTGCTCCTTTTGGTGTGGTTAACTCCTGCACAGCTTCCCACACCCAGTTCAGATGTTGTCTTACATGTAACCTTCACTGACCCACAGGAGCATTCAGGTGTCCCTTGGTGCTCTGAGCCTCCTGCCACTCCTGAATTTGTCTTATTTTTAGAATTTTACAGTCTAGTATGAATTTGTCTCCCTGTGAGTTCCAAAGCTAAACACAGAGTAGACTGTCTTTGAAGCCAAAGAACCTAGCACAATGCCTGATCTACAGTGAACTCCCAAATATGTGGGCAGTGGATTTAAAAAGATCCCTCAAGAGCTGGTATCAAGGGAACATAGGACAAGGGACACTTATTCTGGGACTGGTAGACAGAATGAGAGGACAAATAAGGAGGGGCGTGTTTTAAATGAAGACTCCTTAGTTCCACTATCACATCCCAGTAGGATGTTTCTTAGTATTTTTAGTAATGAAGATCTAGTGAATGTTGGCTTAGAGTTTAGAAATATGATCTTGTTAATAGGACATGGACAGTAATGGGGAGGCAAAGCTTTTTTTTCCAAAGCAAAAAGAATCTGGACTGACCAGAGAAAAAACAAAAAAAA
>PVKA01038836.1:0-11871 GCA_004027165.1 Ctenomys sociabilis
ATTATGACCTCATGGAGGTATGCAATGTCCATTCTAAGTATCTGCCAATCCTTAGGTGACCTCAGGGCTTAAGAAACAGTCCTGCTGAAAAACTCAAGGCCTGCCATTGCTGGAGCCCATTGAGCACTCCAGATGAGCTGCCTCTCACACCTTTGCTGTCTCTACACTCCGAGGTGGCTGAACTCTCCAGATCTTCCAAGGACCCACCGCTCTGATTTACAATGAGAAATGCTTCAAAATTCCATGTCTGGTTGGAAATGTTATGAGCTCTGAATACTCCAGTTGGCTTTTTCTTACCCTCTGGAGCAAGAAATCCAGTATAAATGTCAACCCAGAGAAAGAGCCATCTCTGTGTGACCCCTATCGTGCTGTGTTTTGAGTTACTTTCCTCTAATGAAAGAAGGTGTGTCACACTTATTCTAGGTGAGTATCAACGTAACTTATACATTAAGGCCCCATGGGAAGGCCATTTCTGACCTTATTAAGGGGAAGCTAGGGTCAGTTTAGCACCTCTTTTAATAGTGGGATCTTCCTGAGCTCCCTCAACTCTGTAGCCCCAGGAAGCCCTAAAGAGAGCAGCAGGCAAGCAAAGGCATCAGCATTAAGCTTTCTGTTTCCATCAGCAAACTACCTGCCGAGCTTCGAACTGAACTTCAAGAGTGACTTATCACAGAGCTGTTTAGCATGTGTTTTCTGCAGCTGGCCCTAGGTGCGACTCAGGAATCTGGGGATACACAGGCACCTTGGAACTCTTCAGACATAAAGCACCTAGGGGTTCAATCCCTGGGCCTGCCATGCCAGCCCTGCCCCCAGGGTATGCTGAGACAGCAACTGAGACTGGGCATGGAGGTCCGCTCTTGTAATCCCAGCTCTTGGGAGGCTGTAAACAGGTGCATCACTGAGTCTGATCCAGTAGTGAGACCCTGAACTCCCTGTAGACCCATACTAAAAAATGCAAGAAAATAATGAAAAAAGAACTTCCCAGACAACCCTGAGCACCTGGGTCACCTCAGGACAAGACCAGGTGAGCACACAAGTTTCATGGTTGCCTCAAATTTAACAACAGAAATAAAGGAAAACAATACAGCAGCTGTATTGGAAATGATTTCCAACAAATAATTTATATTTCAAAGGAGACTATTTGCTCTTTGAAACTAGGCAAAAATTAAGGGAAGATGCACCCTGCCTTGCATAAAACAAATTACAGTTGACTGTGACATATTTTCTTCTCTGTGTGTGTGTCTTGTGTGTCTGTGTGTGTGTGACTAGTTTTCCGATGACTCTCAAAAGGAATTTGAGGTTTTGTGGCATGAGACAAATTTGTGCATAAATGTGGCAATAATCTGCATCTGAAATTTCAGAGAATACATAGTATCTAGTACCCCTTGTTTTCTTCAATAGCTATAATTTTTAGTAATAGTTCTACTTGGTAAAGAGAAATTTATCTTTTCCTGGTTCTTATATCTGGATCTTTATTATATTACTTATACTAGTATATACATATAAGCATAGATGTATCAAACCTATAAAGTAATATACAATGAATGACTTTCTTACATCTTTCAGGATAATAATTACCATATTTCTAAATAATCACAACTTCCTCCACCAGAGGAGCATTGGCATGCATATGAAGAAATGAATGAAAGTTTTATTTTGAACTCAATGAACATAGACTTGCAAGTCACAAAGGATATCAAAATGACTTTTTTACATATACAATATACATTATTTTCCTTGCTGTCAAACACTGAGAAATGCTGACTTTTCATTTTTATTTTTCTTAGTATCCCAAAAAGATTTCATTTACAGGTGTTTGATTTTCTCTGTCACTCTCACAGAGAAAGTCATGGTTAAAGACTTGAGAATGTATTAAAAGAGTGAAAAGATGAGTGAGAATGTTTTATGATTCACTATGCTGTTTCTGTTGGAAACACACTAAAATGAGAAATAAAATTCTCATTAAACACTTGTATATATGTAGCTCAATAAAAATATTCACATTTGTAATGTTCCCAAATAATTCTAAATATACTCTTAAACTGCAGAGCTGAATAAACTGCACTCTTTCCAGAGCATACAGTAAAAACAAGCAATGGTTAATTAAATAATGGAATTGTGGGTTTCAGCAAAGAAGTGAATTTCATAGTTATCAATATTTTATAACACAAACTAATCATTTCACTCTTTTTCAGACCATCAATTGATTATTTGCTATGTCCTATGCATGTTTTTAAATAAGCCAATATCTTATTGTTTGAAAGTAGCAACTTTGTGGATGCAGCTCTTTAAACTTGATGTAGGACTTAACCCTGAACATTATTTATTTACCTTCACATATCTAGACTAGGGAATGGTTCTTGATTCTCAATTTTGCTACTCTATGATTTCAAGTGTTTTCTCCAGATTGGACATCACATCTTTCTGACTACTGCGGTGGCCTACGTGTAAGAGTTTAATACAATGGATAGAACTGAAGGAAAATCCACTTGATGATTCTCCAAGGTTTCCCCTCCTCCTGGACTTTCATTCATACAATCATTTCTCACTCACTTACTGTTGGCTGATAAACAGCTAAGTCAGAAGCATTTTGTCATTCTGCTAGCTGTGGTTAAAGAGTGATGTTTAAGACATAATTTCATCTCAAACTGTTCATAAGCAGCTTGTAGTGGTATGTATTCAGTCAGAAAAAGCTATAAAAGTTTACTATAGGTGCTGCATTGAGACTGTGTGCAGAACGCTCAAAGAAGCTCAGGGGAAAGGAAAGCTCTACTTGATCATAGACATGAGTTGGCAGAGGCAAAGAGGTGTTTCTTGTGTTCAACTTTTAAAAATTCTTCATAGGAATTTAAGGTGATAAAGGATGCAGTGGCATAGTGAGAAATAATTGTAAACAGTACTTCGGTGTGGAAAACCAGAAATTGCAAATGAAGATGGAATGTGTAGGCACCAGACAGGAGGAGACCAGTACTGTGGTAGCCTAGAGCATGACACTGTGGATAAAGGGCCGGAAGAGGGAATCAAGCTCACATGGGTACAGGAGGCCCAGCCAGCTGTGTGGGCTTCACCTATAAACATGAAGAAATGTTATTTTAAGGAAGAGATTATCACACAATTGACTACTATTTCAGGGGTTGGAAGGAGAGAAGAAGGAAACAAACATGGATCAAACTTCAGTTACTGCAGAATGAGACACAAGAAGGCACCAAATCTCCCTTGATTTAATTCCTCACATGATTTTTCAGCTTTTCTGTAAGTCCGGGAAAGACCTGTCAAAACCAGCTTAAAATTGAAGTTTTCTCTATCTAAGGCATTTTCTTGACCTACTTTCTTGCAGTGCTAATCAAAATGCCATGATATTCGCCACAAAGGATGTGCTAGCTGATTTTTTAGGGTTATTTCTGAACAGTTAATTTGAAGAGAACACTATGTAACATAACAACTTTTGCTGTATCTCCGTCATTTTGTTTAGTGAAACCTTTCTACAGGTTTTTCTTTTTTAAACTATTTTTCTTATCTTAAAAATGAAAAAAAGAAGATTAAATAAAGAATATGCTAGAGTTAGAAGTAAAGGCATTATTTGTTTCTCTTTTGAGATAAAAAAAATGAAATACAAATATGAGGGAAACTCCATAGATATCTACTGAAATTTAAGTAAAACAAATTGAAAAATTTAGGAATTTGAGAACTTATTTCTTGCTTCTTTAAGTTATGTCTTTATCAAATCATAATATACTTGGGATATACTAATTTAAATATTTACACAGATGTTACCCTAAATAAAGTATTACATTTAAAAATATATGACAACAAAATAATGAGATAGATGTTAAAAACCATTTCAGTACCTTTGATATTATATCTCCCAAAATCAATCATGTCACACATTTAAAAATCTAAGAGGTAAAATTCTTTTGGAATGCAGGCCATTTATACATATATATATAATATATATATATATATTACAATAAAATGCACACACATATACATAATTTATAAAAATGTATATACAATACCGAGTTCAGGTAAAGAAAAACTTGGGTTAATATTTTAATATTTTTATGTATAGCAGATCCTAAATAATATCATATTGCATATATCACAGAAAACCCACTATCATGCCAAACTTTAAAGGAAAAATTGAAAATTTGCAAGTAGCAATTTTAATTGTTATTCTGATCAAGGAAGTAATTGTAGAGGCAAAGGTAACTTGTATTAATCTCATGATAAAGTGCTATATGCTTTACATATGTATTGTTATAAAAATATACATACTTATCTATGCATATATATATATATATATATATATACTTACATAAGTATTCATATGCATGTATATGCAGAAGCTTTATACATGTGTGAGCTGAACTGACACTTTGAGCTTTGCTTCCATTCAGCAAAATGGCACATTTTCTCCTTATGATAATTTTATTTAAAGGATTAAGCAAGATGCTAATATTTTAAATTTTCAAATGAGTAAGCTGAGATTAAGTGTTCTTTGCTTTAAATAAGAGAAGAGCTATGTTACTGAACCGTTGATAAATGTTAATCACTGGCCCAGATTTTTACCACACACTGTGTTACTTCAGGACCTCGGGAGAGTTTTGCACAATGAAAGTCTAGCAAGTCTGAAGCTCTTTGCCTGTTAGCACACAGAATTTTGTGTCAGATGCTCCTCCTGGAGCACGCTGTCATTCTCCAAGCTGAGCTGCCTCATGCACAGGTAATATGAAACCAGCCAGGGGTGGAGTCACATACTTGATTCTAGGGGCTTCTTTCTCATGTCACCCACCACATAATAGAATTCTTTGCTAGATCTGTGGGCAGCGGAAGCTATTCACAGACTAATTATGTCTTATGGAAGGATTTGTAAATGTGTGTAATTTACCTAATCCTATCGATGTTCCTTTTAGCTTTTAAACTCAAATATTATTGAAGTATTGTAATCACACTTAAAATGAGTACATATTCAAAAATGGACTGCCTAAACACATTTTCACTTGTTGCACACACCCACATTTAGTCAACAACATGGTCAAGAACCTGGGAAGCTTTTTTTGTGTTCTTATCACCTTCTCCCAGTCTCAGGAAGGGCCACACACACTCTCCACCTTCTAACAGTGGAAATGTAATTTGCAGAGTTTTGTATGTCATAATTGGAATCATCTCTCTATTTTGAGTTATATGTATTCTCATGCAGCAGTCAACGGTCCTTAAGGGTGTCTGCCTCTGGGAATCATGGGATGCAGCACGGCGACTCACTGGCCCAGGGCATGGGATTTCATTGACAATTTATTATGGTTCCTTGTGTAGTGGTGGGGAAGCTGCAGCCTCGGTACATCAAAGGCTGTTTCTTCACTTGCTTCAGGTTCTGAAGGCTTTCAGGCTACACCTTCAATGCAGTAGGCTGGGCTGGTCAGCCGTGGGTGCCTGATTTTTCTTCTCCAGCTCCAAAAGATGTTTGTGACACTAATCTTACTAGTTATTAATTACTTCTCACTCAGACTACCTAGAGTGACCATTGTCTCCTTAATACTGTGTTGTCTGGATTCTCTCATTCACTGAACTCATGGTTGGATCTCACTACCATCCCACAGAAGAGGTTTCACAGTTCTCAGTCCCTCTTTTGTGTCATTTCTGCCATCTGCAGGCCAAACATTCAAGAGACCCCATGAGGGCAAAGTCAGCCAGACCTCCTCAGATGCTTAATCGTGGACTTCTCAATATGAAGGACTGTGTAAAATTCATTCATTTTGTTCACCATTTACCTAAGGTGAGGTGTTTTATTTTAACAGCACATGCAAGCTAAGGCACTCAGCGTATATATCTATGCAAGAGTGGTAAGGACTCATGAGAGCGAAAGGCAAATCCAGTCATTAATATGCTTAACAATTCAATGATTATCAGTACAGTTTCTTCCTTTTACTCTATTTTAGAAAACTGTGAATGTGCATGATACATTTAAGAAAGATTATTTAAATGGAAAAGTAAATTTTAAGTTGCATTAAAGAATGTTTTGTTATTTGAAACTTCAGCTTATAGGTTGTGTTCCGTACAAAGTTGCATAGTAATAGAAGAACATAGCGTATCTAATCGTAATTACACTTTGCATATTATTATTCAGAATGAATTGATTTTGTTGATTAACATAGTATGCTGATTTAAGGGACTTAATTTGATAATTTAAGGGACTTAATTTGACAGTATGTCTAAAGAAGGCAAACTTTGAGGCATCCTGGGAGTTTTAGGATCTCAAGTCCTATTTGCACCTAATGAATTCATCACCCCTTGTAGTCAGAAAGTTTGAAGTTCTGTGTGGAGATAATGGAGTTAATAGGGTTACAGAAGTAATTACACTGCGACCATAGAGATGAAAATTAAACAATAACTCAAGAACTTCTGCACTGTACAAATTTCTTTCTTGCATAAAACTACATTTAGTACATTTTATTTTAAAAGTGTGCAGGACTGTAATGGACAGAAATTTCATTTTATTTTAGCCAAAATAATTTTTATGGCATTTTAATGTTTTGCTGACATAGTGGTTAATGTAAATTAGAATCTGAGAGATTCTCCAGAGAACGATGATATTTACTTGAGAATAATGGGAAATTGCAATGAGAATATTTATATCGCAAATTATGACAGCATTTGAATAAAGGCAACAAGGAGAAGTACCTAACAGCAGAACAATGATTGTGTAAGATATTTGGAAATGGTTTTCTTCAGGCATAGGGGTTAATAAAAAGGATAGCAGCAGTGTCAGTTTAAAAAGACAGTTGCTGAGCAAATTTTGCTGCAGAAGTATGTTTGTGGCCTGTGGCCTTTGTGCCAGGTTATGACCCTGCCAGAGTCCTGTGATGATTACCACCAGCTCACTATGCATTGGAGCCTTTCCTTGAAAGCTTATGGCTTGCTTCTTTTCTTTTTTTTTCATTCCTCCCTCTGTTTCCCCCTCCCTCTCTCCCTCCTTCCTTCCCTCCCTCCCTCCCTCCCTCCTTCCTTCCCTCTCTTCCTCCCTCCCTTTCTTCTTTCCTTCTTTTAGTGAAGTAATTTGCTCCTGACAACTTTTGTATACTTAAAAATGTAATTTTGACATAATTTTTTTGAGTTTTGTGTTCATAAGTAAATTTTTGTAAACACCAAGCAATGATGGAAAAAGTATTACTGTCTCAGAAAGGAGTGGCCGTGCTGTCATAACAAATGACCACAGTGTTTCATGAACTTGCCACAGTGTGTGTGTCTGTACAGGGGGCACACTGACCATTCTAGTTTTTATGGATAAATGGCTAAGGAATGCCTCAGTGCTGAGTGCTGTTATTTTGCCTAAAGAAAGGGACAAGTACATGACCCACATGACATAAGCTACTGTTGTTCTTGATTCGGTACTCAAAGCTATTTTTAGCCATTTGCCAAACTTCATGTAGAGAACAAGGCAGTATTATTATGATCCTGAAAGGAAAATGACAAAGACTCATAATGTTCGTCAGCAACCATTATGACTACCTTACTTCGTGTAGTTATTTCCTATTTTGTTGATCAATGAGATAGCCACTCAAATCTAAAACAAAATGCAAATTAAAAAGAAGTATGAATATATAAGAGATAATAAGGGAATGATCAACATAGGAAAAATGAGAAAGAATGGAGTGAGTTTCCACATTAGGTTTCATTTGCTTAAGACTGGAAATACTTTATGGGCTGCATTTAAGTGTTAATTAATGAGTACCTCATCAGCTGTGCTTGTGCGCTTCTATATTTACTTTGGAGAGGCAAACTTTCTGTTCCACTCTCTGCACTTCATAGTAACTCATGTTTGCAATATCCACCTTCAAATTAATTAGAACTACTACTGCAACGACGTTTTCCTATCAGCATTTGCCGCATGAGAGGTGCATAATGCTGATTGTAACAGCTGGCATTTTATCATTTGTTTCACTTTGCAGCTTTTACTTTCTAATTGTGCACGTTTCACATATGTTAATAGAAAGCTTCCATAGAAAATAAGAGACAAAGAATCAAGGTTAACACTATAGTAGTTAATTTTCCCAAGGTTATTAATCATGTGAGGTGATGAATAAATTCAAACATCGTTCTAAATTGCTCTTTCTGAAATGAGCATGAAGAATGTATGCTGTTGTTACACAAACACAGGATCACCTCATTGAAAACTCCAAATTATTAAAAAGATTATACAAAATTCTAGGAGTTAGAAGGTAATTTGAAATTTTTAGATAACTTTCTATAATACAATTCTATCTATGCAAATAAAAGAAAAACATAAAATTGTAAGTCTAAGTGAAAGAATTAATGTATTCTTTCATGTTCTCTATCCTGAATACTTTTCCTTTTGTAATGACCGAAAGATTTTAGTTCCTATGATCTTTCATATATAATTTTGTGAAATGTATCTGTTGCTCTTAAATTGTCTTGTAACTTAATTCCCATGATTTATTGGACACTTTGTTAATGCAGTCAAAAAATGTGTATTAGACACTAACTGTATGAATACACTGGGTCACCCTTGACAAAAAGGAAATAGTGAATAATCATCCCTTAGTCTTTTGCATAATTTAGTGTATAATAATGTTATTAGTTATAATAACATAAGCAGCTACCATTTCCAAGAACCTATTATTTATTTCACATAATGGTAAGTGATTTTGCTCCCTGTATTTCAAGCAGTTTTCATGTTTTGCGAAAAACTATTTCATTATGTTTTGTAGGTTTTAAGTGTGATTCTATCACTTATCATTTAAAGTTTTCTTACTTTACCCCTCAAATTCACATCTGAAAGCCAATCCCTGATGTGACAGTCTTTTTTTTTTTTTTTTTTTTTTGGCAGAACCCGGGATTGAACTCATGCCCTTGTGCTTGCCAGGGATGCACTTATTCCACTGAGCGATTTCTCCAGCCTCCTTATGTGACAGTCTTACTAAGCTGTGCTCTTCTGAAAGAGGACCTGGAGAGAATCCTTGCTGTTTTCCCTATGGGAAGTTAAGTGAGGAGGCACCAGTGGTTGATCGGGAAATAAGCCCTCAACAGACACTGGTTCTGCCTGTGTTCTGGTCATAGTCTTTCCATGTTCTTAAACTGCTTGGGGCTTTGTGCTTGAGATGCAATGCTTATGCCACTGAGAAATCTCCCCAGCCCTCATACACCTCTTACAATACACTCAATTTATTTCTATTACTGTAGCAACAACCAAAATGTATAAGGCAAAAATTTGATGCCAAGAGGTTGGATTACAGACCATCTGACGTGAACGGTAAGGGTTGGTTTCCAGATCTGCTGACCTAGTGCTTTCAGTGGGTGATTGATCTGTATAGGTGTTTTGGTAACAGGAAGTGGGTGATGGTATGAGAAGGCCTTAGTCAACTGAAAGAGGATCCTAAGTGGAGAGATGACAACAAACTACCCTCAAAATAGGACTAAGAGCTTTCCACCTAGATGAGTACTCACTGATTCCCCTGGGTGTTCTTACTTTGACTTTCCTTATTTTCATATGCGTAAGGCATCATACGTACACATCAAATCTCATTCATTACTCCACACTGATGGGAAACTGTGTGCACAAGTCAAAGTTAAGAGTAGGCAATGGTGAGCTATAAATGTGCAGGCATACAGTGATCCTGCTGACAAAACAGGATGTATGGTAAATTAAAAGAAAGCACAGCAAAGAAAGTAACTTCACTCATACTCAAGAGGAGTTCAGTTTATTTTTATCCACATCCTCCTTTAAAATAAATTTTTTCCTTTTGAACCCACGTCTTCCCCTACAGCACATTTCTTAGGTCCTCAAGAACCAGCAAAAGGCAGATGGCAGGGTGCAGCTATAATACCACATTTGAAAGCAGGGAAACAGCCTCAAGCAGGGCATGGGTAGAAAAATTTGTTGAAATGCATGCCAGAATGAACTGAAGAAGCCTACACGGTCCTGAATAGAACTTTAAAGGGTGATTCTGGCAATGACTTTGAAGGAAGAAACAGTAAGTATAGAGAGGTGTTCAATCTTCTTAGAAATACCTACATGATTATGAACAGAACAGGGTAGAAATGTGAGTGCAAAGTCCAGTCTGATGAGATCTTAGAAACAAGAAGCATGTTTTTTGACAAGGCAAGACAGATCATTATTATTATAAATGAGCACAGAATTTGGCTAGATTTTGTTTATGCCCAAGTGTTTCATGCAAGATAGAACTTGAAAACAAAGAAATTGATGTGTGGCTATAAATAACATGTCAAAAGTCATGGCCAAGTACAAAATGACCTCCTAGTATGTTGGCAATGGAGGCCAGGACTTCTAGGAATTCTAAGAGAGAAAAATGTAAAGAAGCTGATTGGTTTACACCCAAGGATAAATGGGCTGACTATCACAGCAGAAACAGCAGATGAGATGGATGTGCGCCACCACAAAGTGTATATAAAAAGGAGACACTATGGATCTGCAAATTAATGAATATTGTCTCCAGAAAGTGGATGAGCTTCACATCTGATCCCTGTACACTTGCCTTAAGGTATACGGACTCCACAGGACCTGCTCTGGAAAGGGGCACTCTCCCAGCCTGCCCAAACCAAAGTTCTACTGTTAGTGCCAAGTCCTGCTCTGTTCAGTCAATGATTTGGACTCAATGCGGTTTCATATTCATATGAGTGACTGTGATTGGGTCCTTATGTCTGTGTATGTCTTATAAATACAGGTTCACTGTAAGAATGAACCATATATTTGAAAGACAAGATCCATCTTACGGCCTGACCTGTTCATATCCTTGACTCTGTGGTTGTATTCTAAAGACACAGACTGAGGAAATGTCTACCAAGATGCTTAAGGTGTGCCATGGTTTCTCCTTAGAAGTCACTGTGAAACTTAAGATCAAATAATATTAATCAAAAAGAGTTGATCAAATAAAAAAATCAGAATTTAAAAATTTGGAAAATTCCTAGTATATTCCTAGTGAAAGAATGAGAAAGGCCACTGGAGAAAGAACGCATAGTGTGCTGGGTAATGTTCAGTTTAATAGCAATAATTAACCAGCATTTGCCTATTGTTCATATCAATGGAAGAATGACCTGAAAACAATTCAGAGGTCATCAGATCTACCATCTCCTCACAGGCCTAGAGATCACAATCTTGAAAAGTGCGCAGCTGTTGCAAAGTATATTGTTAGTACCATGTCCAGTGTGGTCATGGGTGTGTCACAAGTACACAATGTGCAAGAGCAGCAGTATGACCAGAGCAACAGAGATGCTAAGGAGGTGTGGCCCAGACACCTCTGTATGACTTAAATAGAAAACAACCTGGTACTGAAAAATAAAAGTTGCTCTAAATTATACCTTGTGCGGTATATTTCATTTTGTAGTCAGGAAATATTTTCTTTTTATAGCACCAGATTCTGAGCAAAGTCACAACCTGAGAATTAACATTCAAGTTAGAAATAAGGCATAGAAATAAAGAACAAAGTAATAAAAGACAGTCTTACTCAGCAACACTGGAGGCTTCACGACTCAGTTTGTGACTGACAAAACACAATAAAATAAGTATATGGTACCCTTCAGAAGATAACAGTAAAGTTGTCATGATCTGAAATTTATCATGCAGACTTATTTATGAGAACTGCATTTCTGTTATCACAACTAGTTCCATTGCTGAGGTGAATCAGATACCTACATAGGGGTTGTGCTGGGTTCAGCACAATGATGCGAGGTTGATGGGATTATGATTGTAAGAACTGGGAAGATACACATGGAGGTAAGCAGTCACTGCCAACTATCCAGAGCTTCATCAGATATCAAGCAAGGATTCATAGGTGACTTGGGGACTGCTTATACTGTGTTATCTTTGCCAGAAAAAGGAAGGACTCTATATTATGA
>PVKA01038837.1:0-19945 GCA_004027165.1 Ctenomys sociabilis
AGCCTTTAGTGAGCCTTGCTTCAAAACACAAGCTTGCCAGGTATGGTAGCATACACCTTGTAACCCTAGCACTCAGGAGCCTGAGGCAGGCTGATAGCCACAATTTTCAGAGCAGCCTTGGTTACACTCTGAGTTTAAGGCCAGCCTGAACTATGTACCAAGACCAGGTTTCAAAATAAATAAATAAAATTCCACAGAAAGGGGCCAGGGAGATGCCTCAGTGGAGCCTGAGTTGAATTCCCAGTTCCGTTAAAAAAAAAATCCACAGAAAATTGAGTATTGCATATACATGTTCATTTTATTTTTATTTATTTATTTATTTATTTATTTTTGTCTTTTTGAGACAGGGTCTCACTATGCAGTTCAGGCTGGCCTTAAGCTCACTTTGTAGCTCAGGCTGGTCTCGAACTCACAGCAATCCTCCTGCCTCAGCCTCCCGAGTGCTGGGATTACAGGCATACGCCACCACGCCCGGCTTACATGTTCATTTTAGCGCTATTTAATTATTTTTTATTTATTTTACTTAGCAGAACCAGGGATTGAACTCAGGCTCTTGCACTTGCCAGGGAAGCGCTTATTCCACTGAGCCATCTCCTTGGCCCCACTATTTAATTATTTAATCTCAGAAATAAGCAAACAAATAAAAACTCAGTTTTTGAAGATCTCATCCAGGATATTGTCACCATACCCACAATGAAAACGTCTCAATGGATTAAGATATCTCAGAATGAAGCTCCTGACCACAATGGGACTCTGAGGTCATCTCAGGAAGGCGTAAGTGACAGTATTCTGATTTTGAGAAAAACATTCAATGAGAAGTAGGGATTAAGTAGTACTTTTTTTCTTTTAATTTTAGGGAAGAGTCTACAGGGTGTTCAGGGTCTCACTACTAGATCACACTTGTAGTGACCTGCCTGTTTACAGCCTCCCAAGAGTTGGGATTACAGGCACACACCACACCCAGTCTCAATTACCTCCTCAATGAGCCCTCTGGAGGGCAGAGCCAGCATGGCAGGCCCAGGGTTTGAACCCCCGCCCCCTGCACCTGCTCGTAGGCGCTTTAATCCACTGAGCTATTTGCCCAGCCCTGGGTTAAATAGTCCTTACAGCTGCTCACAAAAATTCTGACACTCCTCTCATTGGCCCAGGATTACTGTACCTCCTCATTCCATTTAAGGTCATCTTGCTTGCATGGCTGAATTTGATGAAAAAAAATGTGAAATGAACTTATGTGCATGGCTTCCAGAGCATATGTCCATTCAACATTAGGCCTCCTTTCTTTCTGTTCAGCTGTTACCAGGCTCTGCATGCTCTCCAAGTCCTTGGCATCCTGGACAAAGAACTAGGCAAGACACATGCGAAAGGCAACAAGGTTTCACATTGTTAAGGGCAGTGTTCTGTACAGAGCAGGCATCAGCTCCCAGGACAGTGGCCATGTGGTTAAGGGAGGTCTTTTGTATCACTCCTTCTTCAGGTTGAGGTCATAACCAGGCTGTTCTATCAAAAGCCTGCTTGGTTTCATGGCAGAAGAAGTAAAGGTAGCTCCTTCTGATTGGTCCCATGTGGAGAGCTTGGAAATTATTCTACATCTCTGTAATTAAAAGGTCATGCCCACTTGCTCAACCAGTTGGCCATGCCCTAATTTCCTGCCTCACAGTGATAGAACATGATTTTTGTGCTTTCTATCTTTCTTTCTCTTTTGGCACTGGGAATTGAACTCAGGACCTTGCATTTGCCAGGCAGGCACTGTGCCACTGAGCTATATATCCCAATCCCTCTACACACACACAGAATATGGCTCAAGACGGCCTTCAACAGTTAGAACCAGAAGTGGTGATGCATGTCTGTAATCCTAGCACTTAAGAAGTGGAGAGAGTAAGATCATTGAGTATTTGAGTCCATCCTGGACTAGATAGGAAAACCTTGTCTCAAAAAAAGAAAGAAAAAGAAAAGCAAATCTTAACACAGTCTGGATCCTTCAGGCCCGCACAGTACTGCCAGTCTGTCATGTAACATGAGCAAGAAATAAACACATGTGTGTAAGTTGTGTTGAGGACTGAACCCAGAATCCCAAGCATGCCGAGCAGTCCCTTTCCCACTGATCCACACCTTCACTCAAAAAAGAAAGCTGTTAGTGAAATATGCCACTCGAATTTTAGGGGCTTCGATGTCCCTGCTGTTGCTTTTTTTTTTTTACCCGGAACCGGGACTCTGGCCCTTGTGCTTGCCAGGGAAGCACTTATTCCGCTGAGCCATCATCTCCCTGAGCCCGCCATGGTTGTTTTTATCACAGGCTCCATATTAGTTTCTAGTCACTGTGACAAAACACCTGACATGTACAATCTAAGGGAGACATGGTTGACTCTGGATACATGGTTTCAGGGGGTTCCATGCATGCATGGGTTCATGGCTAGCTGTCTAAGACAGAAACATCATGGCAGAAGGGTGTGGCAGAACAAGAGAAGAAGCAGATCTAGTTCCCAAGGTCAGGCCCGGTGGGTGACCCACCAAGACACACCCAGAACTGTATTTTACTCAACCAATCTGGGAAGCACTCATTCAGACGCCAGGGGATGGTTGGCCCTGAGATAAAATTGTGATAAAGTCCCCAAGGGTTGGAAAAAATCTGACTGTATAACCTTCAGGGCTGGGCTTTGTTTAAGTAAGAATGTTTGAGGAATGTGCTCAGACTATTTAACTCAGAACATTTAAATCTTGGAGAATTAAAAGATAAGGGTAAACACTCACTTAAATAATTTCAAAGATTAGCAAGATAGGAGATTGCACACAGCTGTACACAGACAGGAGCTTGTAGTCTGCCACCTCTCCTTCCCGAAGCTGCAAGAGTCAGTCATTCAAGGCTGCATTAGGGGCCGGGAAGATGACTTAGTAGAATCAGCACTTCCCTGGCAAGTGCAAGGGTCTAAATTCAATCCCCAGTTCTAGCCGGGCGTGGTGGCGCATGCCTGTAATCCCAGCACTAGGGAGGCTGAGGCAGGAGGATTGTTGTGAGTTTGAGACCAGCCTGAGCTACAAAGTGAGCTTAAGGCCAGCCTGAACTGCACAGTGAGACCCTGTCTCAAAAAAAAAAAAAAGAAAAAAAAAAAAAAAATAAAAAAATAAAAATAAATAAAAATAAATAAATAAATAAATTCAATCCCCAGTTCTGCAAAAAAAAAGACAAAAGAGTAAAGAAATACAGCTACAAACTTCCCTAAGGATGGCCATCAGGGATTGATATTCTAAATAGGTATCAGCCACCTTGAAAGAGCCCAAATGAGTCACTAGCCCAGCCCCCACAGGAAGAGACCCTGTCCCATATTCATGCCCACTTGCTACATGACTCGCTTCCCCATTTGGTACTGGATTTAATCAATTTTACCTGAGCAATGGTGCTTGTCATCTCATTAGTTGACCACAGTTTTGTCCCACCTCAGGCCCACGTAAGCAATGTCTTCTCCACCACCTTAGGCCCACCCCACAGCATGGTTTTCCTCTATAAAAGTCCCTGGAAGAGAGAGCTTCCTAGGGACAACCCACTCAGGGCCCCCCTCCTGTCCCTCTCATAAAGGAGCTTTCTTTTCCTCAGTAAATATATTCTGCTCATAACCTCTGTTTGTTCCTAAAATTCATTCATTAGTTTTAGAGAACACGAGCTCATCCCAGGTGTCTTTTAGGTTGGGAGATCATTTTTCCTTCATATTATTTGGAGGTCATCCACCCTGAGATCAGTTTTTCTCCCTGTATCATTAGGGTTACAGGTGGGTGCCACCATGCCAAGTTTGTTGACTGTCTTGGATTTTTTGTGGCCCTGGGGATTGAATCCAGGGCCTAACACATGCTTGGTCACCATTTTAATCCCTTGAGATCACCCACTCTAACTCTTGTATTTCACAAAGAGCATGACACAACTCCTGGCTACAGCTGCTCACTAAATATTTGCTGATAAATTAAGCATAGGTCAGCAACTTGCTTATAAACAGCAAGTTGCAGAGTTAAAACTCAAATTCAACTTGGGGAGGACCTGAAGCTGAGGTGGAAGGACTACAGGTTTGAGCCCAATCTGGGCAATTTAGTTACTTAAAAAGAACTTGTCCTAAATTGAATATGGTAGCTCAAGCCTATAATCTCCGACTAGGAGGTTGAGAAGGAAGACTGTCATAGGAGTTTGAGACCAGCCTGGGGTATACAGTGAGTTCAAGACCAGACTGAAGGGGCCAGGGAGATGGCTCAGTAGAATAAGTGCTTCCCTGGCAAGCACAAGGGCCTGAGTTTAACCCCTGGTTCTGCCAAAAAAAAAAAAGTATAAGGTCCTGAGTTCCATTCCCATAGAGAAAGAGAGAGAGAGAGAGAGAGAGAGAGAGATACAGACAGGGAAAGAGACAGAGAGAGCCCAAAAGAGAAAGCTGAGGCAGGAGGATTGCTATGAATTTGAGACCAGCTTGAACTATAAGCAAAAACTTATCTCAAGTAGTGCATAAGAATGAGGAGGAAGCCGGGCGTGGTGGCGCATGCCTGTAATCCCAGCACTCGGGAGGCTGAGGCAGGAGGATTGTTGTGAGTTCGAGACCAGCCTGAGCTACAAAGTGAGCTCAAGGCCAGCCTGAACTGCACAATGAGACCCTGTCTCAAAAAAGACAAAAAAAAAAAGAATGAGGAGGAAGAGGGAAGAGAAGAGGAAGGAAGAAGGAGGAGGAAGAGAAGGAGGGGGAGGGGGAAGAAGAGAAGGAAAAGAAATAAAAATTTAAAAAGAACTTGTCTCATAAAGAGCAGGGGGTGTAGCTCAGCGTGAAGGCCCTTGGTTCAATCTCCACTACCACAAGTCAAAACAACAACAAAACCAAAGATCTCAGATTTAAGTCTTTCAGCCCCATGTTCAATGTCCCTGTACTCTTCTCCTCGCTGGTGGGCTCTACCTCCCCTGGCGTGTGGACTCTGCGTGTCCTGGCCTGTGTTGCTTTTGTCAGCATCTGTCTCTTGCTGTGGGCCTCGCAGCTAAAGACTGACAGGTGGCTGAGTCACAGCCAAGCAGTTGTCAGTCGTTAGGGAAGTGGGAGGGCACAGAAGAGGGTGAGTGGTGCAGGTCAATGGTGTACCTGGTGTGTGTAAGGCCTGAGTTCATCCTCAGCATCACAAGAAAGAAAGAGAGAGAGAGAGAGAGAGAGAGAGAGAGAGAGAGAGAGAGAGAGAGAGAGGACAAGGGAAAGGAAAAGGGAAGGAATGAAAACATTTTCTCAGTGTACAGCTGGCCTTTCATATTCCTAGGTTCCCTGTCCTTGAATTTAACCAACTATAGTATGAAAAATATTCAGAAAAAAAAAATTGTTTCTAAATTGGGTGAGGTGGTACATACCTGTAATCCCAGCACTTTGGGAGGCTGAGGCAGGAGGATTACAAATTCAAACCCTTATATACAATGAACTGGGGCTGGCACTCAATGATACAGCACTTGCCTAGCACATGCAAGACCCCCAGTTGAATGGCCAGTACTTAAATAATGTGACATAGAATATATTAGCTATCCTGAGTGACCGAGAAACAGGATGAGCATATGAGGGCCATGGGAAGGACCATGCATTGCCACGCCCTTTCCATGAGGGACCCTGGGAGCCTGCTAGGCAGGTACCCCAGGGGCCCAGAGCCAGCGCCCATGGCTGCAGAGCACTCATTACCCCAACACCTGCAGTGACTGGAGGTCCTTTCTCTTCCATTCCACAAGAGCTTGCCACTTGCCTGAATCTGTTCCCGACTCGCCACTTCTGCCTCGGGCGCCCTGCTCATATCTGCGGCCCTCCCTTGGAGGACGTGGCAATGTTCTCCAAACGCCAGCTTCTGGCCTCAGTCTGATTCTGAATGGGCTGATGACCAAAACGAAGGTGCTTCCGCCTGTCCGCCTGTCTGGCTCTGGGCACGGGTGTCCTTAAGCCACAGGGCTTGGTCCTCTGCCCACTCCCTGGGGGTAGTCGGAGTAGGATCATTTGCTTTAGCTCCAGTCCCTTGGCTCTGCGTCCTCTTCTCTCCTCATTAACTATGATGGTAAAGGAACAGCTGGATACACTCCTGTTACACTATTAGTTCCCTTTTATTTCTTATTTCCAGCATCGAGGAGTGAACCCAGAACCTTCACAATAATCTGTATCCACAATTCTTTTGTTATTCTTTAGTTTGAGATACAGTCTCACTAAATTACTACGATGCCCTGGTGGGACTCAGTACTTTCCATCTTCCTGCCTCAGCCTCCCAGACCATAGGGGATTATAGGAATGAGCCATCACATGTGGCTCTTTATCCTTTTGGGTTTTAGGTTGAATTCTGAGAAAATGAGGATAAGCTGCTTACAATTTCAGTTTTTCTCCTCATTTCTCTCTCTCCATCTCTCTTTTTTGGTGGAACTGCCCTTGTGCTTGCCAGGGAAGCGCTTATTCCGGTGAGCTATCTCCCAGCTCCTCCATTTCTTTTGTTCTCCAGCAATTCTTCTTAGGATTCAGGGTGTCACTAGACGGTGCCAGCTTATCATATAAGAGGCTCTGTGTTTCATCTGCCACATCACAAAAAGTCAAAACGAAACCAAAACTGAGGGCTTAGGAGAACACACCCACAGCGGAGCAATGACTTCACGTCAAGTCTTCAATGACAGTTCAACTGCTTTTTCTCATATTGGAAAACTTGACGACCCAGGTGTGGTGACATAGGCCTGTAATCCCAGCACTACAGGAGGCTGAGGCAGGAGCATCACAAGTCTGAGCCCCGCCTGGGCAACATAATGATTCAGTGAGGTCCTTTGTCAGTAAGAAGTAAAAAAGGGCTGGGGATGTACCTCAGTGTGAAGATGGGATTCAGTACTCAGTACTGCAAGAAAAATGGAAAGAGCTGATGGATCATAAAATATAACTTTGCTGAGTGTCCTGGCGCACACTTATAATCCCAGCACAAAGGAGGCTGAGGCAAAAGGATTACTGTGAGTTTGAGATCAGCTTGGGCAATATAGGGAGTTCAAGACTAGCCTTAACTATATAATGAGATCCTGTCTCAAAAATAAAAAGAAATAAAAGATGAATAAAATTTAGCCTTTAAAATTAGTTGGAGTGCCAGCCAAGTAGCTCAGTGGATTAAAGTACCTGTAAACAGGTCAAGGAGCCAGAGGTGGCCCCACCCCTCAGGGTGCACTGAGACAGGGTTTGGGGTGCATTCCTGTAATCCCAAATCACTAGGAGTCTGATCTAGTAGTGAGACCTTCAACATCCTGTAGACCCTTTTCTATGCACAACAATCACATGAACCCCCTTGTAGCCATCATCCACCTAATCAATCTAAACTTTTTTTTGTTTTTGTTTTTTTGCAGGTTTTTTTGCAGAACCAGGGATCGAACTCAGGCCCTTGTGCTTGCCAGGGAAGCACTTATTCCACTGAGCCATCTCCCCGGCCCCAGGAGTGTATTTCTTTCTAGCCAGGCATGATTCTGAGCTCTGGATACTCTCTTCTTTACCTCCCTTGGACCCCTTCTACCTCTTATATAATTTGGGGACCTCAGCTGTCATTTGCCCGTGTGACTAGAGTTTATGTTTTGAGATTTTTAACAGGTTGCCCTCCCCATTACTCCTCTTGTTCAAGCAGACTGTTGGCTCTTAGCTAGGAAAACAGGAAAATGGCACAGGATGTGCACACATATAATGCTAGCACTCAGGAGGCTGAGGCAGGAGGATCCAAGTGGTGAGTTCAAGGTCAGCCTGGATTACACAGTGAATTTAAGGCCTGCCTGAACTGCATAGCAAGACTGTATCAAAACAACAGCAAAAAAGAGAAAAAGAAAAAAAGAAAAGAAAAGAAAAAGGGCCAGCTCTTGGGAGGCTGAAAACAGGAGGATCACCATGAGGGCAATCTGTGTAGTGAGACCCTGTAGATCCTGTACTAAATACATTAAAAAGGAGGAGAAAGAAGAGGAGGAGGAAGAGAAGGGGAAGAGGGGGAGGAGGGGGAGGGGGCTGGGGAGATGGCTCAGTGGAATAAGTGCTTCCCTGGCAAGTGCAAGGGTCTGAGTTCAATCCCTGGTTCTGAGTTCAATCCCTGATTCCATCAAAAACAAAGAAAAGGGGAAAGTGGTTTGAGATAGAGCAGAACACAGAAGTAGGCAAAATTTTCTAGCTTTTGTTTTCCAAGGAGCCAGAGGGAAAATTATACGCTTTGCAAAGTGAAGTTTATTTGCAGGTATAGATAGTGTTTAGGGGCAAAAATAGCACACCTTGGTTGGGAGGCAGAAGCCAGAGGCCCGAAGGCCCCGGACCAGCAGGGAGTCTGCCTCTGATTCTGGGAGGTGGCCGGTTCCCAGGAGCTGATGCCCAGGCTGGCGACCACAGTGGATTCACAGAAAGAAGCAGCCTTGATCCCGAAAGTACAACAAAGATGATGGACACTTGGCAGGGCAGTCCTTGCATTACTAGCTCTGTGCACGGCCCCCCATTCACAGTGGCCTGGACACCACCCCCACTAGGGGAGCGGGGACGAACTTGGCTCAGAACAGCTGGACAAGGCACCATGGAGTCTCAGAGACACACAAGCCGCTTGGCCACAGCTGCTAGCAAGTAGGCACATGAGTATCCTGCGTCTGCTTGACTGCTGGGCAGCGCTGCAAAAGTTCTGGGGCTCCCTCCCACCACTGGCTCCCTGAAGAACAAATGCCACCTATGCAGCCTCCCGCTGGCTTCAAAAAACAGACACTTTGTTTTCAGTTGCAGGGATTAAACTCAGTGTGTTCATACTGAGCTCCCTGTTTTATTTATATTTTTCTTTTTTCTTTTTATTTCTGCTATTTTTAAAAATGACGATCTTGCCCAGAAGTACCAAGGTGTGTGAGGCACCCCATGGGCACCCCCATCTGAAGCAGGTTGGGCAGGGAAGGAGCCCTGCAGGCCTATACTACCCCTCACCAGCCCCAAGACTCCCCAGATTCACAGAACCATGAGCCATAGTCCGTGTCCCAATGCTGAAACATCACATCAGACACCCGCAGCCTTAAGGAGCAGAGGTTTCTTTGGGCTCATGGTTTCGGAGGTCTCAGTTCATGGCACTGGCAGAGGGGTCCTGACAAAGGAAAGCTGCTCATACCACGGTACTAGGAAGCAGGGTGATGAGGGAGGGGCGGGAGGAGCTAAAGCCTCCAGGCCACGCCCCTAGTGACCCACCTCCAACCAGACCCTGCCTCTTAACCAATTATAGCACCCCAACCGTCCCTTCTGAAAGTGCATGTCTGAAGACATGACGCTTTTGGGAAACACTCAATCTAATCCATGACTCAGTGTCAGTGCCAGGCCTTCAGCTCCTCACCTGCTAGACGGGCACGCCTTGCCTCCCCATCTCCCAGGGCCAGCTGGGGCGGGGAGGATGAGCTCCAAGAGCGTTGCACACACCGCCTGCTCTGGGAACAACACCGGCAGGGAAGCACTTGAGCAGCAAGCAGTGACCACAACCCCAGCCCCTGCTAGCCCCTGAGGCTGGCCACTTCCTGGACGTGGCACTCCCCAGGGGCTTAGCCTGAACACAGTTCGCTCCCCCTCCCTGAAATAGCTTGGCTCACCCTTCCCTCCCCTGCACCATTCCTTTGCCCAGCTAGCTGTGCAGTCTCTGAGGACTCTGATCATCCGAGCAGCCTGCCCCTTCTCTGGGCCATCCTGCTGTGCACAGCTCCTTTTTGCTAACGTTTCGTTTCATCTTTGGTGCTACTAAGGATGGAAGGGACTCCAGGGTCCCGCACAACAGGCAAGCACTGTGCCTCCAAGCTATAGGATGGACCCCTGATTCCAGACAGCACGCCCCTCATGGCTTCCAGGCCTCACCTTAGTGCTGGCTCGTGCCCAAGGCTGCAGGTTCGTGCTGCGCACCCCTTTGCTCCTCTGGCTGGTCATGAGAAGTTAATGAACTATGAAGCCAGCCAGACCCTAAGCTGGTGCCCTTCACGTCCTGAGGTCTTCCAGCTGCAGACTCTTTGTGGTAAGGGGGTGGGGAGGCTCAGTCTTATTCACAGTGATACTACAGCGCTAAATTAAAGCCTATCCCACTGCCCCCGATGCCAAGCAGCTGGGCCATGACAGTTACAGATCGCCACTGAGGCTGATGCGGTTTGTCTTTCCACTTGACACCCTTGGGAGCTGCTCACCTCCCTGCCAGAGATGAGGCTGATAAGCAGTGCCTTGGTTTTGTCTTAAGCAGCAAGGCGGCCTATAAAGTTCTGAATGGCTGAGCTCAGCAGGCAGCTGTCGTTTTTCACAGCAGCGAGTGGATTCTGAGCACAAGTAATGCAGTTTTTCCTAAGGGGGGGAAAAAAGTAGATACAGAGACGTAGACCTTTTTTGGTCTGGCTCTCAAACCTCCCTATTCTTTATTTTACAGAACAAAGTTAGACTTAAGCCCAGAGCTGGAGGTTGGAACAAGCAGAGCCAGTGGGCTTCTTCCCTGGGACAATGGAATCAACACTAAGAAATTTCAGCTTCACTCTGACTGGTTTCTATTCAGAATTTAGAAACTCAGAATCTGGGAGTGCTCATAGCTGCCACATGGTCCAGGAGCAAAAAATGTGAGCATTAGCTCAGCATGGCGAAGCTACCATGCTACAGTCTTAACACTCCGGGAGCCCGAGGCATGAGGATCACGTGTTAGAGTCGTACCCAGGCCACTTAGTGACTTGACAAGACCTTGTCTCAAAATTTAAGGGGGAGTGGAGTTGAGGAGTAGCTCAATAAGAAGGCCCTGGGTTCAAAATCCAGTACTAGAAAAAAAGGAGAGGAAGAAGGAAGGAAGGATGGAAAGAATGAAGGAAGGAGGTCAGCCAGAATGCAGTTTGAAAAAGATTGGCCTTGAACTCACTACATAGCCTTGAACTCATAGTGATCCTCCTACCCCAGCCTCCTAGGTACTGGGGTCACAGGCATGCCCCTCCACCATACCTGGCTAACTATTTGGTCTCCTGAGACACAGTGGCGGACCTGCGCTCTGCAGTCAGGGGATCCAGGGAAGCACCTTTCAAAAGCAAGGCAAATTGGGCTGGGGGGATAGCTCAGTGGCATAAGCACCTGCCTGGCAAATGCAAGGTCCTGAGTTTGATCCCCAGCACATAAATAAATAAATAAATAAATAAATAAATAAATAAATAAATAAATTCAAGGCAAGCTGATTACCAACATCCATTGCCCAGGAGAAAAGCTTGTGGAGTTTTTCTTTCTAGAACTGACCAGGAATCCAAAGAACAGACAGGCCCAGGGAGGCCACTCTGGATCCCCTCCCTACGGCCCTGGACTGAAGCAGGGCACAAAGACCTTTCACATCTCCCTGCTACAGTGGCAAACTCAGTCCTTCTGAGCCTGGCACCAAGCTGCCTTCACCTGGGCTTCTTGTGCCAATGGAAGCGCAGGGTCCCCACCTCGCAGCCACTTCCCCCATCCCTACTCCTTCCTGTTCTGGGACGCTGATAGCAGCTTCTTCTACCCTGGGGCCTTCTCCTGCACAAGAACCAGCACTGGCTGCCCGAATGATGCCCTTGGCCAGGACCACGACCCAGCCTGGCTGAGCCTGGCGGTGTCACATCACTGGGCTGGCCTTTCCTGCCTGCACCCAGTCAGGCTGGCTCTGACTGAGGTCCTTCCAGGTTTGGGACCCCGCCCACTCTTATCAACACATTCCTGCCCCTGGGACTCCATCCAGTTTCAAAATAATAGAAGGGAGGTGTGGCACAGTCAATGATTAAACAGCCCTAGAGTTCACTGGGCACGTGCTGGAAGGTGCCAGCCACCACCCCAAGATTGGAAGGGTCGTCTCTAGTCTACCAGCATGTCCCTGAGTATTACTCTTCTAGGTATGCAGGTGGCAAGTTGAACATTTATGAATATAACACAGGTCCCCAAACACATGCTCTTGATGGCCTCTACAGTTTGCTCCTGATGATTTTCCTCTAATATCTATCCCCACCATCTTCTGCACCCTTCTCTTTTTCATTTGATACCACTTAAAAACCACCAGGTGTGGTGGAACATGCCTGCAAGTACAGTACTTTACTCTGGGAGGCTGAGGCAGGAGGATTGCATGACTGGGTCCAGTCTGGACAACTTAACAACTTAGAGAGACCCTGTCTCAAAAATAAAAAAGACTATGGATATATCTCAGCACTAGGGCCCTGAACTCACACTGCAAACAAAAGCAGAATAGGGATGAAGTATAGCTAGCTCCATGCCAGTGGCCCAAATTAAATCCCCAGTTCCACAGAATAAAAAATAAAAACTTTCAAAATCATCTCCCTAAACACTTGATTCATCTCTCCATTTTAACATCATGAATTTTTATTTAGTTTTAAGACAGGGTCTCATTATGTAGCCTAGGCTGGCCTTGAACTCACTATGTAGCCCAGGCTGGCCTTGAACTCACTATGTAACCCAGGCTGGCCTTGAACTCACTATGTAGCCCAGGCTGGCCTTGAACTCACTATGTAGCCCAGACTGGCCTTGACCTTACTGGGATCCTTCTGTCTTGGCCTCCCAAATGTCGTGATGACAGGTGTATGCACCCATGCCCATTTCATCATGAATTGTCTGTTATTTCATTTTTTTCTCCACCTCACATACATTGTGAATTTATCATAGGTAGGAATGGTGGCTTAAAAAGTTTGTTTGTTTTTAATTTTGAGACAGGGTCTTGCTATGTGTTCCAGACTGATCTTTTTTACTTGTTTGCTTGTCTGTTTTTGCTTTTTGAGACAGGGTCTCACTATGTAGTTCAGGCTGGCTTTGAATTCAGTTTGCAGCTCTGGCTGATCTCAAATTCCTTTCTCAGCTTCCTGAATGCTCTGGTTTCTCTTCAGATCATAGAAATCTTTCACCTTTTACCAAATGCTAGGGTTATAGGTGTGCAGAACTGTGGTTTTAAAATCTCTGCCTCTTCAGTGCATTATGAGCCAGACATGCTGCATCTCTAGAACTGGAGATGTGAAGGGACATGGTGATTACCTAACCTAGTGGTTTCCCAGGGCCAGGGAGATGGCTCAGTAGAATAAGTGCTTCCCTGGTAAGCACAAGGGCCTGAGCTCAATCCCCAGTTCTGGAAAAAAAAAAAAAACGGAAACAAACAAACAAACAAACAAACAAACAAAATGAGTGGTTTCCCAACTGTGAGCTTTGCAATGACTGTGTGCCTTCTCCCCACCTCTGCCATCGGCTACTGGGATGGAGCCCAGAGCCCCTTGCACTGAGCTACATTGCCATTCATTCATTCAGAGACAGGGTCTCACTAAATTCCCTGGACTGGGCTCAGACTTGCAACCCTCCTGCCTCAGCCTCCCAGACTGCTAGGGTGACAAGCGTGTGTGCGACACCACAGCAGCTTGCAATCCCTCTCTCCAAACAGCATCTTCCCTGACAACCTGACAGTAACTGGTGAGAACAAGAGTAGTAGGGAGGTGTGGACTCAGACAGGGTCTCCAAGGCCACCTTCCAGGTCTAAGCCAAAACCCTGAGTGCCAGCACTGTGCCCTGATTTTGCAGTTCCGAGGGACAGTTCTTCTCCACAGATGCCCACTCCGCACTACTGTCTTAGATCCTCACAGGGCCCGAGTAAGAGCCAAGAGCCCGAGTTTAAAGCCTTTGGGAGATAATTAGCTCCTTTGCTCACCTATGGTACACACACCCCGGTACAAATTCACCAAACAACATGCTCACAGGCAAGTCACAACCCTGTGCCTGGGTTGCAGAAACACGCATGACAATTATCTGGGTTTGGTGCTTTTTTTTTTTTTTTTTTTTTTTTTTTTGCTTTAAGAAATTTCCCCCATAATATTGCGTGGGTGTTGGTAAAATGAAACTTCTTGGGCTCGTGCCTGTAGC
Source organism: Ctenomys sociabilis (assembly GCA_004027165.1). Classification (NCBI taxonomy): domain Eukaryota; kingdom Metazoa; phylum Chordata; class Mammalia; order Rodentia; family Ctenomyidae; genus Ctenomys; species Ctenomys sociabilis. The sequence goes on from PVKA01038837.1 coordinate 13,860, forward strand.
TGCGCCTCAGCAAACAGCTCCAACCTACAGAGAGGCTTCACTTATTCCCTTATTTATTCATGCATGTGTTTGGTGCTGGGCCTGGAAGCTGGGCCTCAGCATGCTAAGCACATCTGCTGCTGCTGCACTGCATATTGTAAGTTTGTTTTCTTTTACCAGGGCAGGGGATTGAACTCCAGGGCCCTCTACGAGGGAGCTACAAAACCAGCCCTTTTTATTTTTTTTATTTTGAGAACAGGGCCTCACTAAATTGCCTGCGCTGGCCTCGATCTCTTGGTCCTCATGCCTCACTTTCCCAAGTGGCAGGGAAGAGAGGCGTGGTTGTCATGTTGTCTGGTGGCTGTTATGCTTTTTAAAGGATGTCAGGAAAAATGTTCAAAGTACTTTCCTTCCCTGAATTCATTTCTGGTACCCCTCTACCCCAAGACAAAACAAAACAAAAAAGTGACAATACAGCTGGGTGTGGTGGCACACACCTGTAATCTTAGCACTCGGGAGGCTGAAGACTGAAGCAGGAGGATCGCTGTGAGTTTGCGGCCAGCCAGGAGTATAAGTGAGTTCAAAACCAGCCTGAACTACACAATAAGACCCTGTCTCAAAAAGAAAAAAAAAAAATTGTTAGAAGACCTTGGACATAACTCAGTGGAAAAGCCTTGGGTTAAATCTTAAATTACAAAAAATAAAAAAATCTTAAGGGGCCAGGGGTTTAGCTCCGTGGCACAGCTTAGCAAGCATGAGATCCTGAGTTAGATTCCCAGTACAAAAAAAAAAAAAAAAACAACCTGTAAGAATACTGAGATACATTTTACTGTAAGGGGAAGAAGGCATTGCTCCTGCATACCAGGTTTAAGAAGCAAATGGCAAGGAAAGAAAGCCAAGGGGAACTCCAGGGTCAGGCCCCAGCTGCTGAGGAATAACTGCATATCCAAGGTCTCCCTTTCCTTCCCCCCTCTTTTCTTCCTCCCTTCCTTCTTCCCTTCCTTCCTCATATTAGGGATTGAACCCAAGGTCTTCACACTGAGCTGCATCCCCACCTCTTTATTTTTCATTTTAAGACAGGGTTGGGCTGGGAAGATGGCTCAGTGGAATAAGTGCTTCCCTGGCAAGCACAAGGGCCCGAGTTCAATCCCCAGTTCCACCAAAAAAAAAAAAAGAGACAGGGTCTCACTGAGTCACCAAGTTGCCCAGGCTGAGCTCAAACTTACAACCCTCCTGCCTCAGCCTCTCAGACTGCTAGAATTCTGAGTGTATACCACCACGCCCAGCTTGCAGTTTTCTTAAAATTTCAATTTCAAAATCAGTCTTCCTTGTATCTATCTTAATTTTTTTTCAACTACTTTAGTTACATAGATGTTTTCACTTTGTGAAATTTTCTTAGATGGGGAGCAGAGTCTCACTTATGTGTTAGGCTGGCCTTGGGCTCAATGATCCTCCTGCCTCAGCCTCCTTAGTGTTGGGATTAGAGGTGTGTGCTACAACATGCAGCTCCACTTTGCAAGAATTAATCAAGGGGCCAGGGAGATGCCTCAGTGGAATAAATGCTTCCCTGGTAAGTGCAAGGGTCTGAGTTTGATCCCTGGTTCTGCCAAAAAAGAAAGAAAAGAAAAAAAGAATTAATCAAGCTGAAGGTTATGGTTTGTGTACTTTCCTGTCTGTATGTTATACTTAAAAGTTTACTTTAAAAACAAAAAGAGTACTGTGTCTGTGATTGTGTTACAGTCTACTCAAAAATCCTTTGCACTGTCCTATTGCCTACACACCAAACCCACACTCTATGGCCCGGCAGGGAGAGAGGTTCCCGCATGGTGGTCTGGCCAGCCTCCTTCCTCTCTGTCCTGAGCGAGCTGGGCCGCTTCATGCTTCCTTCTCTCTAGAATATCTTCTCCTACTTCTCCAGCTGGCTAAAAACTGCAGAGGATTCAAAGCCTGCTCACAGCTGTTTCCTCACCAGGTGTGGTGCCACACAGGTGTGGTGCCACATGGCTCCTCCTGGCTGATCGCTCTAGAGGCTGAGGACAGAAGATCCAAGTGAGAACCCAGTCTGGGCAGCTTAGCAAGACTCTGTCTGAAAAGAAGTTTAAAAAAAAAAAAGAAAGAAAGAAAGAAAGAAAAGAACCAGAGATGTAGCATAGGGCAAGGGCCCTGGGTACTGAAAACTGAAACACCAAAATCACAAAGAGGCCCAAGCGGGGACAGTGCTGGGTGCAGGAGGAGGATAGGAGATGTGATTAGTTCCTAAGGTCCTGTCCCTGTATCCAGAGGTCTGTGACCTGGACCCTGGCACTAGGAAACACGGTGCTCTTGGGTGCTGGCAGTCTCTGCCCCCAGCAGGGCACTGGAACCACAGCTGGGAGGATTTCAAAACCTCACATGGGACTGTCTGCATCTTTCTGCTCTGTTGCAATGTTTCCAGAAAACAAAGATGAAGCCGGGGCAGCAGATCTGAGAGGAACCGGAGTCTCCTTGGCTCTGTTCCAAATCCCCATGCACTCACGGCCCACCCCTGAGCCAGCAGGGCGGGGGGGGGGGGCGCGGAGGGGGGAACCCACCCCAGAGGAGCTGGACAAGCACCCCTGCTGGGGAGAAACCCTTGCCGCACCTTCCTCCACCCTCCAGCCGCCCAGGGTTCTTCCTGTCCTGTGGAACTCTGGCCTCTGCCTTCCTGCTGCCTCACCTGCCCTCTGTTGTCCACAGGTCACTGTGGGAGACGGGCACAGGGCTCATCCATAGGACTTGGACCTCGGACAACTGCCTGAAGCTGCTTCCTGCTACTTTCTTCCAGCCCTGACCAGTGCAGGCTTCCCTGTCTGCATTGTAATTCCACTTCCTCCCCAGCCTGTCATCCTGCCTCCTCTCCCTTCCTTTCACAATCATTCTATTATTATTATTATTATTATTATTATTATTATTATTATTATTATTATTATTATTATTATTTTGGAAACAAGGTCTCTCCTTGTAGTTCAGGTTGGCCTTGAACTTGCAGTGATCCTCCTGCCTCAGCCTTTAGAGTGCTGGGGTTACTGGTGCGCACCACCACTATTGGGCTGGGGTTTTTTGCTTTTAGATCAGGCCAGCCTCAAACTCTTCACCCTCAGCCTCCCAAGGGCTCGGGTTACAGGCATCCACAACCACATGCAGCTCAATTCCTGCACGAACCAGGTGTTGTGTCGCACACCTGTAATCCCAGAACTCAGGAGGCTGGGCCCAGATGATCTCTGTGAGTTCAAGGCCAGGCTGGGGTACACAGTGCATTCAAGACCAGCATGAATTACGTGGCAATATTAGGGATAGCTAAATTATGTAGAAATATTATGGGCATTTCAGACCATAATATTCTGGGCCCTCAGAAGTCAATGCAGAAGGTAAGAACATGTCACAGCTGCAGCAGGAGGCACATTGGTTGAAGGTCAGGCCTTAAGAGAAATGATTGCATCCGAATACTTCCACCAGCAATGAAGAGCGGTGATCAGTATTCTAAGTAGATATCAAGGGCCTTGGCTAGAAGACCAAATCTCCCTTTGTCCATTCCTTTCCAAAAAAATCCCTGTTCATCCTTGTACACTTGCCAGGTGACTGCTTCCCCATTTGATCCCCACTTAATTGATATCACCTACATAGCTATGCTCTTAATGGTTGACCATAGTTTTGTCCCACCTCACACCCCCCTAGTGATCTCCCTCAGGCTCAATGTCACCTAAGTGACTATACTTGCAATCTTTTCTTTTTAAAATTTTTTTATTTATTTGTTTGGTACAGGGTCTCAATACACAGCTTGGACTCATAGTGATCCTCTTGTCTCAGCCTCCCCATGCCTGGGATTACAGGCATGTGACACCATGCTCAGTTTTGGTGGCCTGCATGGCGTGCTCGGGGTTCCGGTTCCACATGGCATGCAGTACCGGGGATCAAACCCTGGTCCTTGCATTTGCCAGGCAGGCACTTAGACTGCTGAGCTATCTCCCAGCCCCTGTACTTATAATCTTATTAGTTAATCATAGTTTTGTCCCACCTTATACCTGTCTCACCTCCTGCTTTCACTCTACAAACTCCTTGAGAAGGGGATTCCCTGGGCCACAGGCTTAAGACCCTCTCTTTTGCTCTTATAGACAGAAGCTTTCTTTTCTTTTTTCTTTTTGAGACAGAGTCTCGCTATGCAACTCAGGTTGGCCTTAAACTCATTTTGTAGCCCAGGTGGACTCAAACTCCTAATGATCCTCCTGTGTCAGCCTCCCAAGTGCTGGGATTCCAGGTGTGGGTCACCACGTCTGGTGACAGAAGCTTTCTTTCTGTCAATAAACACTTCCTTCTCTTAACCTTCATTGTTCCTAGAATTCATTCTTCAATTTTACAGAACATGAACTCAGCATGTCAGACGTATAGCAGGTTCTGAGTATATTTCCATTATACAATTTGATTATTTGGAGACCCTATATCATATGCCATTTAACAGCAAGACCATGTCAAAGAACAGCAAGAATCCTGCACAAACTTCAGCAAGTGACTTCAATCATTAAAATTTCAGGTTTTCACCTGCAAGGCAGGAATAATACCTGCCCCACAGAAGTGTTGAGCAATGAAATAATTTATATAAAGTACAGTATCTGGGAGAGGTAAGTTTGGATAAAAATTAACTCATCTATTATTAAAAATTAACTCATTCATTATTAAAGAGCATCCTGAAGTGTTTACAAAATGACAAGTCAACACAGAAAGGAAGAGGAAAAGCCGGGCGTGGTGGCGCATGCCTGTAATCCCAGCACTAGGGAGGCTGAGGCAGGAGGATTGTTGTGAGTTCGAGACCAGCCTGAGCTACAAAGTGAGCTTAAGGCCAGCCTGAACTGCAGAGTGAGACCCTGTCTCAAAAAAGACAAAAAAAAAAAAAAAAAAAAGAAAGAAAGGAAGAGGAAGAAAGTAATTTGGAGAAAATGTCTTAGCTATTAACCGTGGAAACTTGCTGCTTCATCCTAGCTTATTGACAAGGAGGACCTGAGGTCCCAAGAAAGAAGCTGGTGCTCACTACACGAGAAGTCTTCCTGGAATAAAGAGGGAGGGGGATACAAGTGACACAGCTGGCCAGGCTTGGCAGCGAGCATCTGCGTAAGCCCCGCTGCACCCAGGAGGCTGAGCCAAGAGGGTGGATGGGACTCAAGGCCGCTGCATGTGAGTTCAGAAGTACAGAGGACCACAGCATGAGGCCCTGTCCCAAAACAAAGCCACAAAGCGAACTAACAGAGTCTTCACTTTATCACACAGGATGGTGTTGTTTAACAAATGTGTATATGTTCAAGGGTTAAAATTTAATGAAACCAATCTTATTTTTTATTATTTCATCAGGGATGTTCATATATGTCTCTCTTTTTGTTTTTGAGGCAGGGTCTCCCTATGTGGGGAGCCCTTTTGGGGGGCTTAAATTTGTGATCCTCTTGCCTTGGCTTCTCAGAGTGCTGGGGTTACAGGCATGTACCCCCATGCCAGGCCCTTACCACATGCTAACTCTCCCTGTACCTGTGTCTATCACCTCTTTTTAGTGGGGGCTGCTCATACCTAGAATATCTTATCCTGTCTCCTCTACCCATCCACAGCCCTCCTTCAGGAGTAGCATTTGCTTGAGATTGGTATTCAAAGCACCATTGTGACAGTCACTGGCTCTCTTGCTTTTGGTTTTGGCTTGTCTTTTTTTTAATACTTGTAATCTTTTTTTTTTTAGGAATTAACACTTACATAGATATTTAGAAATCTCTCCATATACAGCATTGTGGTAGGACTGTCTTGTGACTTTTTTGTCTTATTTTTCATTTATTACCCTTAAAAATGTTTTATTTGAAAAACAGTATAATAATAGTTGATATATCATGACAAGAAGTATGTATTTAGAAGACCAGAATGGCAGGCATTTGAAGTGTGACCCTTCTATTACACTTTGTTAAATTCAGTGCAGTTGCCTACCACTTAACTGCTAGTTTCAAAAATCTCCTGATGGGTCTAGGGAGATGGCTCAGTGGAATAAGCAACCATTATGGAAATCAGTGTGGAGACTCCTTAAAAAACAAGGACTGGGGAGCTGGGGAGATGGCTCAGTGGAG
>PVKA01038838.1:0-19907 GCA_004027165.1 Ctenomys sociabilis
TTTTTTTTTTTTTTTTTTTTTTGTGGAACTGGGGATTGAACTCAGGCCCTTGTGCTTGCCAGGGAAGTGCTTATTCCACTGAGCCATCTCCCTAGCCCCTTGGATGCTATTGTGAAAGGCATAGATTTCCATAATTTTTCCCTTGGTGCATTCTTTGTGTAAAAAAAATACTATTGATATTTAAGTATTAACTTTGTATCCTAACTGAATTTGGTTATTAAATCTATAAGTCTTTTGTGTAGTTTTTGGGGACTTCTATGTACAGTATCTTTTCATCTTCAAATAATGATTATTTGACTTCTTCCTTTCCAATCACTGTTCTTTTTATCTCTCTTGTCTATTTTTTCTGGTTGCAGAACTATATTAAATAGGTTTAGTGACTATGTTCGTCCTTGTCTTTTTCCTTATTTTACAGTGAAAGCTTTCAGTTTTTGTGTATTTAGTATGATGATGGCTGTTCATTTCTCATGAATAGCTTTTATCAGATTGAGATATAGAACATCTACTCTAATTTTCTGTAGGGTTTTTATTATGAATGACTGTTGGACTTTGTTAAATGCTTTCTTTGTAACTATTGAGATGATCATATGATTTTTGTCTTTAGCTTTTTTGATGTGGTATATTATATTTATTAATTTGCACATATTGAACTATCTGTGCTTCCTGAGAGGCATCACATTAGGTTGTGTTGTGTACTATTCTTGATGATTTGCTATATTCTGTTTGCTAGTATTTTATTGAGGATGTTTTATCTATATTCGTCAGGGAGATTGGCCTTTAGATTTTTGTTGTTGTTCTTGGGTCCTTTCCTGGTTGTATCAGAATAATACTTGCCTCCCTGAATGAGTTGGGGAGAATGGCTTTCTTTTCAATTTCATTGCAGAGTTTGAGAAGAGCTGGCATTAGGTCCTCTCTAAATTTCTTGTGGAAGTCAGCTTTGTATCCATCAGGACTTGAGCTTTTCTTTGTTAACAGGTTTTTTTTTTTTTTTTTTTTTTTACTTTTTCAACTTTGTTTCCTGTTATTGGGTTATTCAGAGTTTGTATATCTTCTTTACTTGGCTTTGGCAATGGATATGTATTTAGGAAACTGTCCATATCCTCTGTGCTTTTCATTCTGTGAGAATAAAGATTTTGGAAGTAAGTATTGATGATCTTCTGTTCTCACTCTTTTCATTTCTTTTTTAATGAATTTGAGTTTTTTCTTTCCTTTTCTTGATAAGATTGACTCAGAGTTTATCAATTTTATTTATTCTTTCAAAGCAACAACTCTTTGAGTCATTTATTCTTTGTATTTTTTTTTTTTCATTTCTATTGCATTACTTTGCTCTCCAATGTTTATAATTTCTTGCCTTCCTTCAGCTGGGAACATAACTTGTTCTTCTTTTTCCAGGATCTTGAGGTGCACCATAAAAATCCTTATTTGGGCTTGTTCACTTTTCCTAATGTGTACACTTACCAATATAAATTTCTCTCTTAAGATAGTTTTGGGGCTGTGGATCATCACCTGACTGAGTGTAGGTCTGGCACGTGAGTGAGGTGACCTGGGGCCACCAGATCCTGAAGTGACCTAGAACACAGGCCTGGCTTGTGAGTGAGACTGCCCTGGCCACCAGATTATCATCTGACCCAGGGTGTAGGCCAAGCATGGAACCCTTCAGCAGAACTCCCTGCAAAGAGGCTAGAGATAAGACCCACCCAGCTGATTCAAGAGCAGAACATCTTGCCAGAGTGACACAGAGGGTTTACCTGCAAGGCTGCAGCCAGAAGAAGTGGAGCACAGCAGCCAGATCCAAGCCACACCCACCTGGAGGAGTCTGAACTTCCTAGATCCTGACCTGGTGCTAAGGTAATAACTATCTAAGCTCTACCAAAGGTCAAAAATATACAAAATTTTGTATTTTGATAAAGAGAAGGAACAAAAAGCAGTCTCAGGCCCTGAGTCCACTTAGTACAAATGCAGAATACACTAGCATAGAGCAAAGCAGAAATCACACACTTGAAATCTCTGAAATAATAGCATTGGAAATAAACAACTGCAGAAAGGTATAGAAGATCAGACCAGAAATAATTTCTGAAATAAAAAAGTAGTGATAACTATAATCAAAGAACTCCAAAGTGCTTCTAAAGAATACACTGATAAAAAAATAGAAGATAATATAAAAATGATGGAACCCCTGAATATAGGAAAGAAATAGGATGCATGAGCCAGATTCAAAGTGATACACAGGAAATTAAAACCTCAATCACAGGCTGGCAAATCTATTTGAGTGAAAGTGAAAATAGACTCTCTGACCTTAAAGACACCAGTGCAGCTAGTGTAAAAGTAAGCAAAGATCCCTAAAAAACAACTAGGATTCAGGAAAAAAAATAATTCAACATCTGCAAGATGATGAGAAGATGAACAGTGTGAGACTAATAGGTATCAATGAGATGGAAGGAGTTATGGGGTTTCCACAGCATGCAGTAACATGGATTGAACTTGGGTCCTTACACTTGCCAGGCAGGTGCTTAGACTGCTGAGCTATCTCATCAGCCCTCTGTTGCTGAAGCTGTGGTTATTCCTCTCTTTTTGTAAAATATCTCTTAGCACTTTTCATGTGGTTGTTTTGGTGGTCATGTATTTCTTCAGTTGTTCTTCGTTATGGAAGTGTTTTATCTTGCCATTGAATATTACAGATAGTTTTCTATGGTACATCATTCTGAGTTGGAAGTTGTTTTCTTTCATGACCTGAAATACTTAACTCTAAATTCTTCTGTAGTTTATGCTTTGTGTAAAGAAATCTGCAATGCTTCTGATTGGCTTTCCATTATAGGTGGTGATTTTGTGGGATCTTAATTATTATGTGTGTAGGTGTTTTATTTATTTTGATTATTGCTAATTGGAGTTCTGTATGCCTCAGTAATCTGTCTGTCTAATTCTTTTCTCATGCTTGGAAAATTTTCTGCTACTACTCCGTAAATAATCTTTTTTGTCATTTGTACTGACTCCTGCTGTTTCTTTGACATCTACTATTCCTATATTATTTTCTTTGCATCATCTTATAGCTGCCGAATTGTTATTTGCTGTTTCCTTATTAGTTTTAAGAGATGTTTCAAGTTCATTGGCATGCAGCACTGTCTTCAAGGTGTGAAAGTCTTCAATAGGGCGGGGGAGATGGTTCAGTGGCATAGTATATGCCTGGGAAGTGCAAGGTCCTTAGTTCAATTCCCAGTTCCAGCAAAACAAAATAAAAATTAAAAAATGTAAATCTCTCTTCAGTTTCTTTGAAGCAGTTTTGCCAGTTTGCAATGGAATTTTAATTTCCTGAATATCTGTTTGAATGTGTTATGCATTTTAATTCTTTCCTGTATTGTTTGTTCAACATTTCCATCATTTTTCTAGTCAATTTTTTAAATGTATGACTTCTTCAGTATATTGAGCAATTCTTTCATGATTATTGGCATTTCTTTTTGGACCTGAGAGATTATTTTTCATCTTATGTTTCCTAAAGTCTGATAGACTTGTTTCTTTATTTCAGTTGCTATCATTTCAGAAGTTTCACATTTGTGTTTTTTATTTTTGCTTTTGCTTTCCTCCTCCTCCTCATCTTCCTCCTTCTTCTTCTTCCTATTCCGTCTCCTTGTCCTTCTCTTTCTTCTTCCTCTTCTTAAAAGAATGCAAAATAGAAGCAGAAAGCATTTTCTTCTACATCCTTGCCTATTGTACTTGTTCTGGGGCTGGGGTATTGAGATTGCTTTTTGTGCCTGTGTTTTGGCATTTTTGAAGCTCCCATTGATCACTCAGACTCAACAGTGGTGGAATGCATGGGATATGGGTCTATAAGTTTCTCGTTACATTGAGTGACTGATTGGCCTCACCAATGCTCTAGCTCTTGGTTGGGGAGACCAGTTAACCTTTAACAAAGATTCTGTGCATGTAGTGGGCATTAGATAGATCCAGCAGGACCCAATAGCCCCTCAGCATCCACCTAACTTCTCAGGGTCCAGGTGCTAGCACAAACTCCACACCTGTGTGCTGGGGTCCATGGAGTGCAGCTCCCTAGCACCCCTCAGCCATCTGGCATCCTCCTATATTCTATATAATTCTTTTATACATATTAGATTTGTTTGGCTAATAAAGTATTGGTCATATTTTTGGTACATGTTGTCTAGTTCTAGTATTATTTATTTGAGTGAGTTAGGAAGTATTTCCTTGTTTTGATCTTCTGGAAGAGATTGTAGAACATTTATATCATGTCTTCCTTAAATCATATGTAGAATTCACCAATAAGTCCATGTGTACTTTCCTGGTACTTTCTGTTTTAGAAGTCTATTAATTATTGTTTCACTTTCTTCAATGGATATAGGTTTATTCAGATTATCTATTTCTTCTTTTGTAAGATTTGTCAAATGTCATCTTTGAAGGAATTAATATAGTTCACTTAGGCATATAATTTTTCATATGATTCATTCTTCATTCTTTTAATGTGTATGTAATATGTAGTAATGCCCTTTCTCATATGAATCATTGTGTTATCTTTATTTTGTTTCTTAGCCACCATGGTTAGAGGTTTATTGGTATTACTGACATAGTTCCAGATTTTGGTTGCATTGATTTTATGTGTTGGTTTCCAGTTTTCAGTTTAATTAATTTTTGCTGTGACTTTATTTTGGTTTTCCTAGTTCCTAGTTTTTTGGTCTTTTTATTTATTTATGATTTGGTGCAGGGTCTCACTAAGCATCTCAGACTCATAATGATTCTCCTGTCTTGGCCTGCTGAGCACTGGGATTACAGGCATGCGCCATTGTGCCTGGTTTCATAGGAACACATGGTGCAGGAACTGGCACAGCATGTGGTATCGGGGATAGAACCTGCGTCCTTGCACTTGCCAGGCAGGTGCTTAGACCACTGAGATGTTTCCCCAACCCTTTTATTCTTAATTTGGATTTAATTTATTCTTTAGGCTTTCTTCTTTTCTAGTATATATAGTCAATACCATACATACTTGTTCAATTATCTTGATATTTGTTTCTTGGTGCAATTGTTATGTGGAGGTGACTTGTTTAATATCAAAGTATTTGGAGATTTTCCAACTTATCTGCATTCTTTTTCTAGCTTAGTATTCATTGTCATGTGAGAGTACAGATGTTTATGATTTCTATCCTTCAAACTTGTTAAAGTGTGACCTATGACCTGGGATGTGGCCTATCTAGGTGAATGTGCATTTTTTGGTTGTTGGATTAACTAGTTTGTACATGTCTATTATTACTGTTGATTAATAATGTTTCTAAATTCCACCATTTTTTACTGATTTTGATCTATGCATTTTTGATGGAATTGTATACAATTTTCTAGTTATATTAATAGAATCATCTGTTTCTCCATATCATCCTATCAACTTTTGCCTCGTGTTTTGGGTTGCTTGTTTTAAAATATTGTTAGCAACATTATAATACTTATACAAGTTGATGGGATTCAACATGGTATTTCTGTAGAGGCATGGATCAGGCACTGACTCAGGGCTGTGTTTCTGCACACTTACATGTCAGTAATTATTATATCTTCTTTGAAAATTGACCTGTTTATCAAATTTAAAGTACCACTAGGTCACTGATAAGTTTCCTTGCTTTGAATTCTGCTCTCTTTCAAATTAACACAGCAAGTCCCAGTTCCCTTGATTAGCATTACCTTAGTATATTTTCTTCAATTTAACTAATTTAATATATATGTTTTTATAGTTTGAGTGGGGTTATTTTGTAGGAGGAAGGTAGTTGGGACTTGTTTTTGATTTAGTCTGAAAGGTTTTGTCTTTTAATTGGTGTGTTTAGATCACTTCCATTCAAAGTGATTATAGCTATGGTTGGATAAATATTTCCCAGTAAGCTACACATTTTCAGCTGATTATAAGAAGATTCTTTTCTTTTTAAATATATTTCAGTACAGCATCTGCAGTGTCTCGTTATGTAGATTGGACTCACAGTGGTCCTCCTGTTTTCAGCCTCCGTGGTGCTGGGGTAACAGGCACACGTCACCACACCCAGTCTCAATCCCGTCTCAGTGCACCCCAGGAGCAGGGCTGGCATGGTTTGTTATTCTGGGGATCGAATCCTGGTCCCTGTGCTCTGACTAAGTAGGCACTTTAGTCTGATGAGCTATCTGGCCAGCCCATAATAAGGTAATTCTCATTTCATGTCTTATCCTTGTTTTTTGTTCTTTCAAATTTCAGGTATAGTTGACTAAATTGTAATTATTTTGAGTCGACATTTCTATAAATTCAGTTAGTCCAAAATTAAAGATTTTTATTTTACTTTTCCTTACAGTGTTTCTTTTATTCTGTTTTTTTAAAACCTGGGTTTCTGCTATATAGTTTTACCTCTCTCAGAGAACTTTTTAAAATATATTCTGGTGCAGGTCTACAGGCAACAGAGTTTCTCAAGTTTTGTTTGCCTTTTGTTTACTTTTGAAGGATAATTCCACAAGCATAGAATTCTAAGTTTTTTAAAACATGAACATTTCACTCTACTCTTTTATTATTTAATAATTCTGAGAAATAGGATCTAATTCTTATTTTGCTTCTCTGTTGGTAAGAACCACCAACTTGCTCAATGTGTGAGGCTTTTTGCTTTTGGTTGATCCCCATTACCACCAAAAAGTGTGAATTCTTCATTTCTGCTGTACTACTTTTGGTCTCTAGCTCTTAGTTTTGTTTTTTATTTTTACTTTAAAGAAAACAATAATAAATAATAAAAACATTGTATAAAATTTCAAAACAAGACTGTAAGAAAGTAACAATGGTAAGTATGTTATATATTGTTATCTTCAAAATAGTTGCTTTATTAAGAAGATACAGACATGAAAAATTGATTGATCAATATAGGCATATAGCTTTCCTTTCAATGAGCTAACAGCAACATAAGTGTTTCAACCATGTATTTTTACTTTTTAAGTATATTCGCAGTACATCTATTTATTTATTCATTTATTTATTTTGATGCAGGGTCTCACCAACACAGTTCAGATTCATAGTGATCCTTCTGTCTAGCCTCCACAGCTCTGGGATTACTGGTGTGTGCCACCACACCCAGATTTGGTGGCAAGCACAGCACATCAAGTGGTCTGGGGCGGGCACAGCACACAGTACTGAGGATCAGACTTGGGACCTTGCCCTTGCCAGGCAGGGGCTTATGCTGCTGAGCTATCTCACCAGCCTGTCTTATGCCTTTTATTTCTCTTTCTTGTCCTTTTCTTCTTTTTTTCTCCACATCCTACTTCATGATTTTTTAAATTTAATGTTCACCTCTTTATTTATAGCAGACAAGTATTTATTCTTATGTACTGGCTTTTTTACTAGAGCCTTTAATTTTTTCAACTTTTTATTCATTTTAAGAAGAAAATAGATGAAACAGCCATGAAACAGTTTCAAAATAGGTTAGTAGGACAGTTAAAACAATTAATACATTGCATATTGTTTTCTTCATTGTAGCTATTCAGAGGACAAGATACAGACAGGATATCTTGTTTAAACAATATTAGTTCAAGCCTTTCTTCTCATTGAACTAAGAGAAAGTAGCTGTATTTATTAGAGCCTTTAGAATTTTTTTTTAATTTTTTGTTTCAAACTTATGATCCTTTTGTTGGAGCCTCCCAAGTAGCTGGGATTACAGATGTATGCCACCATCCTCGGCTTTAAAAAATTTTTTTATTAATTTTATTGAGAAACAGAACAATGAGACAGTTTCAAAAGTGATTAACAGGACAGTTTCAATCAATAATTAATACATTATACATTGTTATCTTCTTAGTGGGTATTCATAGTACAGGATGCAGACATGATATCCTGTCCAAATACTATTAGTAGAAATCTTTCTTCTCATTGAATTAAGAGACAGTACTTATATATCTATCCTATTTTGTATATACAAATAGGAAATGGTCCTTCCTTTGTATCCTCTTTTTTTGTTTAGTTTTGTTAGAGATGGCTATTCCATTTCCATTTAAATATTGTAGATGTGTGAATTCAGCAAACTAATACAATATCGTCCAGTAGTCCATAATAGCAGCGGGTTATCTGTAAGACTGGCAATGTCAGAAGTTGGTGACTTGAGCCTTTCACAGCTCAGCATATTAATATTGCTTTACTTTTTATACCTTGTTTTTATACTTTTGTGCTGGATGGTTAAGACTAAGATAAAGCAAGACCTATATAACAAGAAATGGAACTTCTGTATCTGACAAGGTCAGTCAAATACCATCATGATTTATCTTGTAACCCTGTACTGCACCTGATCCTTTGTCAGTGTCAGCCATGTGGATGAGTCATGGCCATTGCTTGATCAATTTGCTCTCTGTGAAAGCCTGAGAGAATGTTTTCTCTCCATATGACTCTTCTCAAGAGCCTTTAGAATGTTAAACATACATTTCAGTGTTTCCTGCCTGACAATTTCAGTATCCATTGCATATTTAAATTTGGTTCTGATGTTTACTTTGTGTTCTGAAATGTGTGTTCTCTTTTGCCTGTTAGTACATATCATTATTGTTTGTTGATACATGAACATTACCAGATAAAAGAAACTGCTATAGGGGCTGGAGAGCTAGCTCAGTGGAATTAGTGCTTACCTGGCAAGTTCAAGGTCTTGAATTTGATACCTGGTACCACGTAAATAAATAAATAAATAAATAAGAAAATGATAAAATAAGCTGTAGGTATTGAAGTGATATGGTGTGTGAGAGAGAAACATTGTACAATCTTATTATCATGTCTCTACCTTTCTTTTTTAAAATGTATTTGGTTGTCACAGGGTCTCACTATGCAGCTCAAACTCATAATGATCCTCCTGTTTTCAGCCTTCCCAGCACTTGGATTATAGGCATGTGCCACTATGTCTGGACTCTGGCCTTCTCAGCCCAACTTGGGGGCAGTACTGGTGTGGCATGTAGTGCCAGGGATCTAACAGCAGTCTCTATGCTTGCCTAAACAGGTGCTTTAGTCTGCTGAGATCTCTTGCCAGGCCTTATACCTACATCTTTTGATAAGCATGAACTTCACACATGCTTTTCAATGTTTTCTTCTTTCCTTTTGGAAAGGACACATTGATAGTTCTGAGTATTTCTTTTTACTCACTGTGGAAGGCTAGAGAAAACTACAGTGGTGTATTTCATTTCTTTCAACTGAATCAGGCTGTGGTCTAATAGTTTTTTTTCCTGTGAGATAAAGTTGAAGATAGCTTGGTCTGACACATTCAAAATATTTTCCTTTCCCTCTAATATTCTTTGTGAGCACCTGGTAGAGCACCTGAAGTAAAACTCTCAGAGGTGTAAGGTCAGGCTATGGCCAACCACCTTTCCACTCTGAATGTACCCCTATAATTCACCAGCAGTTTATCAATTCCATTTGAGGTTTTCCTGACCCTCATTAGTTTCTGTGCATGCTTATGTGTTTTTGCTCTGATAAATTATTACATTTTCTTTCTACTGTCTTTAAAATTTTTAAAAATGTTTTTATTAGTACACATTTGCTGTATAGAATGTTTGTATGGGGTTGCTACATGTGCATAGCACACCTTAACTCCTTTTGTTATTGCCTTTCCTTCCCTTCCCTCCCCACTGCCTCCCACTCTTGATCACCTTCCCATTTGAAAAGGATCTAGCTCCCTATGTTCTATTATCTACCTTTTACTTTGCTCCTTACTTGCAATTTGGCTTTCTCATATAAGAGAAATCATGTGATACTTAAGCTTTTGCTCCTGATTTATTTCACTTAACATTGATTTTGACAGTTGACAGTTGTGGCTTTTATTAAGACATGTTGATTTTTCATTTTATTTGGCTTTTTACATTTTGTTCAGATGAAGCAAGAATTTCTAAGTTTCTTTCTGGTTGACCTGGGGGTCTTTTATATTTTTATCATTCACTTTTTAAGGCACATGAAATCTCTTTTGGCATATGCAATTTCTCACAAGTTCCTCACGGCAGCCCAAAAATTGTTGAGAAATTGTGAATCGATTTGCTATGGTCTGAACTCGATTTGTTGGAGCTTAATCCCTGCTGTGATCGACAAAGTGTAGGCCATTAGGACAAAGTCATGAGGGCGTGAATGAGATCACTTCTTATAGAAGAGTTACTCCAGCTGACCTTTGAGGACATAGCATTTGTCCTTCCATCATATGATATGAAGATGCAGCCATTTGGGAAGCAGAGACTGGGCCCTTACTGAGTACTATATGTCATAGTACCCTAAGAAGCTTAAAATTGTGAATAAAAATTTGTTATTGTTTATAAATTTTCCAGTATAAGATATTTTGTTGTAACAGCCTCGATAAATTGAGACAGAGTTTGTACACAGAGAATATACTTCTCCTTTTGAAGGTTATTTCTTTATTTTCACATTATTAAGCTTACCTATATGCCTTTGGATGACATTGGCTTCCTTTATATTGGGAATTATTTTCCATGGTAGGGAGAGCAGATGGCCAACAGACTTCAAATCTGAACTCTTAAAGCTAAATTTGGAAGATGAACTGATTAGTATTTACAAGCCTACTACTATGTTCCTAAATTTGAAACTCATATTTTCCTACAGTCTGTTGTTTTTTAGAAACTCAAGAAATAGCATTTCTTGTTGAATTTAATAGGTGATTGGATTGCCTCTACAGTCAGTGTTTGACAGCACATTTTTTTCCTCTGAACATGGGGCTATCTTTTAAAGACAACATGTGCAGAATGTAGGGTGGTTAGTTCTTGTGATGACTATTTTCTAAACTTGGGCTAGAAAACTGAGTATAAAAAATTCTCACAAATGTTCTTTCTGAAAAGGGCTCTATAAAAGTATCTCATAACTTTATGCTCATGGGATACTGAGACACTGTTACTTTCTTAGGTTGTAAACTAAGCTTTCAAAAAAAAAATCCTGGTTTTGTTCTTTCTTCAAAACAGTGATGTATTAAGGGTAATACACTTGGTCTAAATTTACATCTTTACATATTTTAAATATAAATGTAAAATCCCGAGGGTATTTGACTGACCTTGTCAGATACAAATTTACATTTCTTGTTATACAGGTCTTGTTTTATCTTCGTCTTAATAATTCAGCAGAAAAATATAAAAATGAGGTATAAAAAGTAAAGCAATATTAATATGCTGAACTGTGAAAGGCTCAAGTCAATAACTTCTGACATTGCCAGTCCTACAGATAACCTACTACTGTTATGGACTACTTGATTATATTGGAGTATTTTGCTGAATTCACACACCTACAATATTTAAATGGCAGTAGAATACCTATTTCTGACAAAACTAAACAAAAAGGGGATATATATGAAGAACCATCTTTGTATCTGTATATACAAACTAGGATAGATATTCATCTACTTTCTCATAATTCAATGAGAAGAAAGATTTGTATTAATAGTGTCTGGACAGGGTATTATGTCTGCATCTTGTACAATAAAGAGGTACTATGAAGACAACAACGTTCAATTGTTGAAACTGTCCTAAATTGGTTTTGAAGTTGTCTTATTGCTATTTGTTTCTCAATAAAATTAATAAAAAAATAAAAGTGTATTCACAAGTCAGGATAAAATATATGGATGGCCTGAGTTTTCTTTTAGAAAGCAGAAGTAAGGACCAGCCAAATAGCTCAGTGCCTACAAACAGGCACAGGGGCTGGGAGTTCAATCTCCTCTCCTGCCATTCTGACACCACCCCTGTGATGCATTGAGATGGCAATTGAGACTGGACATGGTGGCACACTCCTGTAATCCCAACTCTTAGGAGGCTGTAAACAGGTGGATCACTATGAGTTCGGTCTAGTAGTGAGATCCTGAACACCCCTGTAGACCCTTCCCAAAAAAAAAAAAAAAAAAAAAAAAAAAAAAAGAAAGAAAGAAAGAAAAGAAAAGTAGTAAAACTTTTTGCAAAGGAAAATGAGGAATTTATTTTATTATTTTTATTCTCATTTCCTTTGCACTTTCCTTCTTCCTCCTGCATTTCTTTCCTTCCTTCCATTTCCCAAAACATCTATTTATTAAATATCTAAAAATCAATTGAGTCTGATAAGGCAAAGTGAATGGCATATGCTGCAGGATACTAATCAGCTTTTCTTCTGGATGGTTAACAACCTAAGTTCACAAATCAGAGTTGGAGAAATGGAAGAGCCACAGGGCCAGCCAACATTTTGGCCCTAGCCTTTCAAGGTCAAAGAAGACTCAGGACATAGGAGAACCTGTACTGGAACATCATGAAACTCAGTTGAGCTCGAAATTTTCTGAACAAGGAGATTATGGAGCCACAGAGGAAAGAGATCGAAGTTCTATAGTGTGCCTGGGGAGAGTCACATGGAGAGAAATCTTTCTCTCAGGCTCTCACAGAGAGCAAACTGGTCAAGCATTGGCTGTGACTCATCCACATGGATGACACAGACAAAGGAACTACAGAATAATGTACAGGACTACAAGATAAAACCTGAGGGGACTTCACTGACCACATAAGAAACATAAAGTACATGTGTTGGTATATAAGTCTTGCTCTATCTAGATCTTAACCATCCAGCAGAAAAGTAAAAAAATGAAGTATACATCGCAGGGCCATAATATTAAGCTGAGCCGTAAATGGCTATGGTTGAAAACTTCTTTGAGTAACTCACTATTGTTGTGGAATGCTGGACTGTGTTGGATTGTGTTGTCGAGTTCAAGCACCTAAGTTAGTTGAATGACAATGGAGTGCTCATCTTTGACAGGTGTAGACAAAGGAAGGGATATAGAAAGGAAAAATTATGATGTGTGTGTATAGACAGTACAGTTGGGATTGATAATGCTGTGCTTCTACATAATCCTATGAGAAGCAAGATTTGCACTAATGGTGGTTGGACAGGATATTATGTTGGCTTCTAGTACTATAGACAACCACTAGGAAAATAACAAGGTAGAAAGTATTAATTTATTGAGTCTTTGATATAATTCAGGTATAAAAAATAAGATATGCAAAGAGCTACACTCTCTTTATTTACTGATAAGAGACATATGGTATAATAATGTCTGTAAGTATAATATCATGTATGTACCTTATATGATACCAAAACATTGTGAAAACAGTTTGCAATGTATTAATTTATCAGATCCATCTTGTCAAGGTATCTTAAAACTGTCTCATTGATATTTGTACTTCAATAAAACAAAAATTAAAAAAGAAAAATAAAAAAGGAAAAATAAATAAATAAATTAAAAGCACTGTCATCAAGCCAAAAAAAAAAAAAAGAATGACTACTACAAAGACAACAATATGCAATGTATTAATTATTGTAACTGTCCTACCAACCTGTTATGAAGCTGTCTCATTGCAATTTTTTCTCAATAAAATTAATAAAAAAGAAATATATGTATTTGCCAGTTGCTTACAGCATACAGATGTTGCATGTTTCTTTTTCCAGTTGGTGTTTTGTTTTATATTAAAGGAAAATAAGGAGTGGGGAGATGAAGTAAATGTGCAGTAAGTTCACTTGGAAAGACACTGCTGCTTATGTTGTTCCACACAGAATAGAAGCTGAGCTCTTTGTATCTCCAGCACCCACTTCCACTTGCATACAGATCTGTGAAGTGCTCTCGGGAGCTGCTGTGAACCACATGCATTTATATCAACTAATGTTTACTGAGTGAAATTCTGAATTTTATAACTTATATGCCCTATATTTGGTCTAGCTCTGGGTGAAATTGCTATCTTTTAATTTTACTTTTCATATAATTTTCATTCCTGCTTGCAAGAATAAATACTATTTCCCAGCCAGCAGAGACCTGATGCAAGAACTTTGCTCATAAAGTCTCCCAGGTAAATTTAGACTAAGTGTGTAGATGGCACACTAAATAACTGTGTGGCTTGGAAGCACCATATGATTTCCCCAGAATATTGTTCCCTAGAGACTGAGAGCTCCAGGAAGCTGTTTCTAGTTTATTTCAATATGTTCAGTAGAAGAGAAAGTGAGTTGGTTTCTAATTTATGGGCCGTATTTGCTTCTTTTCTTCAAAAGGATAATGTTCCTTTTTAGGTGAGAGTTTATCTTAGTTTATTCTTTAGAGACTTTGGAGCAGGCTCGGTGCCTCTGTGTTCTGCACAGTGTCTGTCTGCCCACTCTGCTGCAGTTCTTTTTAGTAATACTCCTTATTTAGTGCTGTGCTGCTAGCTTGACTCCAAAGTGAGCTGGATCATGGTGCTTTTCACAATCTACCAGGTTTGTGCTTGACACATTCTATGCAGGTTCTGGAGCATCTTTTAGGCTGAAACAATGCTGCATGTTGATGCATCTGCATTGAGGAAATAGGTGATGCCTACTTTGGGCCATTTGTTCTTAGTCTAACTACTTCAAAAGTTGCTATCTTAGCAAATTTTTTCTGCTGTAACAAGTAGCATAAACTGAGTGGCTTATGAAAAAATAAGTTGGAAGTACAAGATGGAGGTGTTAGATTTCATGCCTAGGTGAGACCTACCAGTGAGACTCAGCTCCTCCCAAGGAATAATATCTTTTTGACACCTGAAATGTCCTTTGTCTTGCCAGACAGATGGCAATCACAGGCCATCCTCTTGGTATTAACAAACTCAAGGGTGACCAGAAGGGTAATGACTGGTGTAGTGTCCTCTTCATACCATTCATGTTTACCTTTAGGCTGTCTTTCCTTCCTATAGCCCTGATAGGAACAGAGGCCTAGCCAGTAGCTCAGATGTCCTTCTCTAAACCTAGTTTCTGAGTGCTGCTGGAGCTTCCCTGGGTCAGATGACAATGCCTAATGGGGCAGAGATTGGAATTAGATTGGGGGTTGCCTCAAATATTGTTCAAATCTCTGATCTTTATTGGGCCATGGTACTGCCACTGTTCCTAGAAACCCATTTGAAATGGTGGTAGCTGTGACTTAAGCCCCTCTGCCTTTTTGCTGTTGGCAGCATCCAATAGTCAAACTGATATATGAGAATGAAATTCTCAACATGAATAATATCTGAGCTAAGTTCATATTCCCTACAATCACAGAATGAATTTTAGGAGCAATGGAGGTTGAGAGCAAAGCATATTTGTTGAGGAAAGAAAGATCTGGTCTGTGAGAGGGACAGAAGGGAAGTTGAGTGAGTTGCCCCTGAATCTGCCTGTTCTAGAGACTTTTCTAGAGCAAAACTATGTGGTGAGGCTGGTAGAAGGTGGAGAACATGGGAACATGCTTAGGTGGGCATGAGGTGGGACAAAACTGTGGTCAGCCAATAAGATTACAAGCACAATTGCTCAGATAAAATTGATTAAATCCAGAACCAAATGGGAAAGTGAGTCACATAGAGAGTGGGCATGAATACAGAACTGGGGCTTTTCCTGTAGGTAGCTGGGTTAGTGAAGTGATTCTTCAAGGCTTCTACAAGGTGAGAGATCTAGTTAGAATATCAGTCCCTGATGTCAATCCTTAGGAAGGTATGCATTTATTTGATTTTTTGTCTTGAAATCTGGCCCAAGGCAGGGGTATCTGTGTATCCCAAAGTTGCAAAGTCATCATGTCTCTTACATTGTCGCCTTGAGGGCTTAGCCATGTCTGACTGCCTATAATACTTCAATCTAACTCAGCTGCCTGCAACAAAACTGTTTTCTGCATTCCCACCGGGATGTCATCAAGAGAGCTGAGACTGTTTTCGGCATATGAAGACTGCATTTTCATGGCTGCTCTGGCTATGGCTATATCAGGTGCCAGAAAATGTTCACTTCTGCTGTAGAAACTGCTGATGATGCATGAAGACCTCAAACAACCCTTCTATGTCTGCCTCATTTTGCAGGTACCTTAATAGGTCTGTAAAATGCAGGAGACTTCATACATGGTTTGCCCCTTCTCTATATTGGCAACATTTCATTCAGTCTTGTCATATCACTTCAGGAGAGCTCCCCTTCCTGTGTACCACCTTTTTGTAACCTAACCTTCTGTGGTGCAGCGCAGGCCCCAGAAATTCTTATTTGAGTGGTGTTATTGTGTACTTGTAATGTTTCTTCAGGTAGAGAAGGCGGTTAGTTGTACCTAGAAAGAGCTCGCAAGAGTAAGGGATATTTGGTCCTGAATATGTTTAGCAGAGTGGAGGCTGCTAAAGAATTTCAGATAGTGGCAGATAGCTTGTAGCAGTGGAGCTGTGAAATAGGAGCAGCTGAATGACCGAACAATGGACACTAGCTGAAGAGCTCCAGAGAGTAACTGGAAGAGCTTCAGAGAGCTGCCAGCAGGCCTGTAAGTTCTGGCTATGAAGGAGCTGATGGGGACCTCTGAGAGCCATCGAGATTTCCTAACCCCTAGGACATAAGGTTGCACTAGGAGGTATAACACTAAAGCCCAAGAGCCACAGGCACCCAAAGTTTGGAGGCACTAATGTCAATGGAGTATTCCTTTCCAAGTTGAAATTTCTATCTGAATTGAACAAAAGAACATATAGTGAATTGTTAATATAGTGAGGTCCACATTTTGAGTCACAGACAGCTAGCTGCCTTTCACTCAGATTTTGCATGCCAGTAGTGGCAAGAGACCTCCCTGGGGCCTCTTTTACAATGGTATATATCCTGCTACTGAGGTGCCCCTATCATGACCAGATCACCTGCCAAGTGACCTGTTTCATAATATCACAGTGGGTTTAGGATAGATATACAGCTACTTCCTCATAATTCAATGAGAAGAAAGATTTGTACTAATAGTGTTTGGACAGGATATCATGTCTGCATCTTGTACTATGGATAACCACTACAAAGACAACAATGTGCAATGTGTTAGTTATTTAAACTGTCCTGCTAATCTGTTTTGAAATTGTCTCTTTGCTATTTATTTCTCAATAAAATCAATAAAAAAATAGTATCATACTGGGGGCTAGCTCTCAATGCATTGATTTATTTATTTTTTTCCTGGTACTGGGACTGGAAAAAGGTCCATTCTGAGTTTTTTGTTTATGTGTGTATAAATACAATTCTTATGTAAGGGGTTTTTTGTTTTGTTTTTACACATTCACCAAAACAAAAACTATAGGTGATAACTTCATGTCCAAGACACCATAACACTGAGCAACTTAAGAAATCACTTCTAGTTGAAGTCAGGACTTGTACTTGCCTTCTACTGAGCTATCTCCCTGGCCCTCAAAGAATAGATTTTGAAGAGACAACCATTCTGACAATAGTCCAGGGAGAGAAAAAAGAGGGAGATAGAAGTAGAAATAGAAATAGAGATATAGAAATAAAAATGATAGTTTTGACTGGAGCTATGTCCCCACACAGAAGAAAAATGTACCTAAGATTAAAGATGATGAGGAGCTGCAGGTGTGCAGGCTGAGACTGCAGACCTGTGACTGAGCATCTGAGATGGTGAAGAATAGCTCTTGAATTCTTCAATAAAAAATGGCCTCCAATAAAACTACATTGCAAAAAATGGGAAATAAGCAAAATGGAAAAAGTAAAAGAATTCAGGAAGCAGAACCTTTGTGGTAGAAAAGTACTGGACTGACGTGTAGTAAATGGGAAGGTGGAGTATTTTCTGAAGTGGAAGGGATTTACAGGTGCTGGCAATACATGGGGACCTGAAGAAAATTTAGATTGTCTGGAGTTATTTGAAGCATTTCTTAATTTACAAAGAGCTGGTAAAGAAAAAGATGGTACAAAATGAAAATCTTTATCTGACAGTGAATCTGATGACAATAAGTCCAAAAAGAAAAGAAGAAAAATGAGCTGCTGCTGGAAAACCTAGAGGTTTTGCTAGAGGTCTTGATCCTGAGTGAATAATTGGCACCACAGATGGTAGTGGAGAATTGATATTTCTCATGAAATGGAAAGATTCAGATGAGGCTGACTTGGTGCTGGCAAAAGAGGCAAATACAAAATGTGCTCAAACTATGATTGCATTTCATGAAGACAGACTAACTTGGCATTCTTGTCCAGAACATGAAGCCCAATAACTTACATTGGTTATGATATATATATATATATGTATATATATATAAATTATTGGTCTTGGTTTTGATTTACTAGTGTGGGGAAAAAATTCTAATGAAAATCAAGTTTGATATGTTAGTTTTGGAAGTAGTATTTGAGAGAGTTTTGAGGTTTTGTTTGTTTTGCATTCACAGTACTGGTTACTTTGAACAAATAAAGCTTTTGCAACTGCTTTATCAAAAAAGAGCATTTGGTAGCCTGATACATTCTTCTGCTTCCCTAAATGTTGGAGGGAATTATCCATGATCCAAATCAGAACTCATGTTTTAGCTCATATGCTTAAGGACCATTCTGAGTATTTTGTTTATGTGTGTATAAATAAAGTACTTATGTAAGTGGTTTTTGTTTTGTTTGTAAACATTCACCAAAACAAAAACTATAGGTGATAACCTCATGTCCAAGATGTCATAATATTGTGCAACTTAAGAAATTACTTCCAGTTAAATAGAAAGGTTTCCTGAAGCCATAGCCTTCTAAGTTAAATAGAGGGCTTTGTGGTTCATTGGACAGTTTAAAGTAGACATTTTCAGGGCTGGCCAAATAACTCAGTGGATTGAAGTGTCTGCAAGCTTGTGCAGGGCCCAAGGATTCAATCCCCAGCCTGCTGTGCCTGCCTGGTGCCCAGGGAGCACTGAGACAGCAATTGAGAGTGGGCATGGTGGTGCATGCCTGTAATCCCAGCACTTGGGAGGCTGTAAACAGGAGAATCTCTGTGAGTGAGTCCAATCTAGTAGTGAGACCCTGAATACCCATGTAGGCCCTTCCCTAAAATACAGAAAAAAGTAGAAATTTTCAAAGAAGCCATATAAAATCTGTATCTGCCTTTAGTCACAAAAAGTCAATTTACTTCCAAAACTACTGCCCCCCCCCCCAAAAAAAAAAGTCTTATCTAGCTGGGCCTGGTGGCACATGCTTATAATTCCAGCACTTGAGAGGCTGAAGCAGGAGGATCTTGGGAGTTCAACACCAGCCAGGCTTACAAAATGAGAACAAGGCCAGCCTCGTTGCATAATGAGACCCTGTCTTAAAAAGAGAAAAAAAAAGTTACATCTCTACCAACAAATTTCCCACCCGAATAAGGTAACAAGTCAAAACTTAGTTTGTTTGAATTTGCTAAGGAAGACTTAACAAGGGGAACATTTAAAAATTCCTCAAGATTCATTACTTCACAGCAAGTTGAAATCTACCTTAAAAGTCAGGATTCATATAGGTCTTAAGACAAGGCTCACAGAAACCTACTGAGTGGCTGGAGGTGTTCACAGCTTAGGACCTAGAATAAATGAGTGGACAAACTTGTAATCTAAATATTGACCCGCGTATTTTTTTCTTGACCCCATATTGCAGGCTCAGTCTTTTCAGTATTCAGGTTACTGTTTTCAGCAGAAGCCAGGAAAACTGTGTAGTAGTCAGAATGTTATCCTAATGTATATTTTTTACTTTATTGTAAATAATGTTGATCACTGGTCAATCGTTTTATATTCCTTTAAAAAATAAAGGTGATGAAAAGGTGGATAAAACAAATTTTAAAAACATTTTACCTGCAGAAAAGTATAAAAGTATAAAAATGAAGTATACATCGTGAGCCCATAATATTAAGCTGAGCTGTAAATGGATATGGTCGACAATTTCTTTGAATAACTCCCTATGATTGCAGAATGCTGGACTGTGTTGGATTGTGGTGTCAAGTTCAAGCACCTAAGGTAGTCGAATGTCAATGGAGTGCCCACTTTTGACAGGTGTAGACAAAGGAAGGGGTGTAGAAAGAAAAAATCATGATGTGTGTGTATAGACAGTACAGTTGGGATAGATAACGCTGTGCTTCTACATAATTCTATGAGAGGCAAGATCTGCACTAATGGTGGTTGGACAGGATATTATGTCAGCTTTTAGTGCTATGGTCATCCACTAGGTAAATAATTATTGAATTTTTGATATAATTCAGCTATAAAAAAAC
>PVKA01038839.1:0-19920 GCA_004027165.1 Ctenomys sociabilis
AAAAAAAAAAAAAAAAAAAAAAAAAAAAAAAAAAAAAAAAAAAAAAAAAAAAAAAAATTAGAAATAGAGCTGGGGTTGATCAACTTTTGATGCATTCATTTATTTATTTATTTTTCTTGTTTTGCAGAACTCGGGATTGAACTCAGGCCTTTGTGCTTGCCAGGGAAATACTTATTCCACTGAGCCATCTCCCCAGCCCTTTGATGCATTTATTGATAAATTCTACTTCTTTAAAAGTATTCACATGTTTGTTTGCAAATGTTTTCTTGCCTGTTTCATCCTTTGCCTTTGTCTCATTTCCATTTATAGGAACAGCAACTTGTTGTGGAAACATGTTTTAAACATGAAATATGCTACAAATATTTGCTCTCCAACTGTGACTTTAAGATTTGCTCTATGACAACTTCTTTCACTGACATATTGAAGTTCCCAGTGTTCCCTTCATTGTTCATACTTTTGTTTCCAAAGAAATCAGTGCATATAAGTGTTTAGAAGTGTTGAAGATCATCTTAATCGATTGGGTGCAACACACATTGCCATTTCAAAATTTTGTCTCATTCTGCTTTTGCCTTGGACCTTCCTTCATCACACTGCCCATTATGCTTTAAACATGAAAACCCTCCCAAAGTTGCTTACATGAAGGATGTTCTGCCTCTTGAAACTGATAACATTAGACAAGTAAATGAGGAATCAATGCAAATATTGCATTACTATTTTTTCATTTTTAAACAATGTTTCTATCTTTCCACTATATTCTAACTTGTTACATTTCACTCAACTAAGTCACAAAAATGCCGAAAAATTTACTTTCTCTATGCCCTTCATCCAACTTTCAACTCTCTGTAGCACCTAATTATATTGTTCCATCCAAGTTTCAATAATACCTGTGTAGTTTATAGTAATTTAAATAGTGATATTAATTATTGACAACTATTAACTCATATGTGAAACTTATCCCTATTTTACCAATTTTATCTTTATTATTTTTATATTTAGTTTTATGAACCTTTGCCAATCGCATGTCGGTATTTGAATAGACATCACCACAATCTTAATACAGAAGTGCTCTGTTCTGATTCACAAACTCCTTCACATAAATTCTTAAGACTCAGTGACTGTCCCACCTGACACTTGCCGAACTCTGATCTCTTCCCCATTACTACAGTGCTGTTCTATTGCAAAGGTTGTGACTGTAGTAGACCCAGAATATACCCAGACCTTTGAATCCGACATATTTCATTCAGCATAATGTCTTTAGGTTCCATCTAATTTGGGACTCAACAAGTATTGAAGCCTTTATCAATAGTTCATTTCTTGTCCCTGCTAGACAGTATTTCATAGTATGAATGTAACACAGTTTGCTTATTTATTCACCTATTGAAAGACATAAATCGCTTCCAGTGTAAGACTATTACAAGTGAAACAGCTATAAATGTTCATGCATGGGTTTTTCTATGAACATAAACTTTTCTTCATCCAGGAAAAAATACCCAGGCAGCACTTACAAAGTCTTGCAGTAAACATCAGTTTATTTTCCTCAGATGGAACTTCCTAAATGGTAGTGAATTTTTAAAAATTATCTTTTCATATGCAATAAATGAGGAAGCTAACCGTTTTTCATCTTCACTGACATTTAGGATTGTCAATTTATGTTTTGCTTTAGCTCTTCTAATCTTGTATAATAACTCATCACTGAGAGTTTTAATTTGTGTCCTTTAATGACTATTAGTACTGAAGACCATTTTTTCTTTTCTTTTCTTTTTTTTTTTGTATTTTAGGAAAGGGTCTACAGGGTGTTCAGGGTCTCACTACTAGATTGGACTCATTGTGATCCACCTGTTTACAGCCTCCCATGAGTTGGGATTTCATTGTGTACCACCACGCCCAGTCTCAGTTGCCAACTCAGCGCATCCCCAGGGTCAGAACCAGCACAGCAGGCCTGGGGATTGAACTTCTGGCCCCTGAGCCTGTTTGCAAATGCCTTAGTCCCTGAAGAGCATCTATACCTATTTTTCACTTATTTTCTTGTGGGAAATGTTGTTTCAAGTTTTTTACCCAACTTGTTATTGGATCTGTCTTCTCAGTATTGGAATTAGAGAATTCTTGCATATCAAAAATAAAACTTGTCACTGAATATGTGGTTTGCAAGTATTTTTTTCCGTCTGTGGCTTATTTTTCGTGCGCTGCTCGTGTCAGTGACAGCGAAACAGAAAACTGGTTTCATGTAGCCTAATGTATTCACTTTTTCTTCATAATTTGCATCTGCTGTGGCGTTTCTAGGAATTCTTCTAATGCTAAATCACAAACACTGTCTCTTGTGCTTACTTTTAAGAATTTATTATTTTCTTTCAATAGATAGATAATATTTTGAGGATTGTGAGGTCTGTGGAACTTGTAAAAAACTAAAACTCTCTATTGAAACATGATAATTTCATTTTTTGTATGCAGCTTGTGAGTGTAAAATTGAAATGATTATGTAATCAACAATTTATATGCTATCAGAAAACTTACATAATTGAATAATTAAAAAGGTGTGAGCAAATAAATGGATGCATTTCATGATAGAATTACAATGAGTTGTTCAAAATTCTATGGTAATGAAATTATTGATTTTTACCTACAGGTTTAATTTATTTTCTGTACTGAGAAAAGTTTAAAATTCAATGAAGCATATATATATATGATTTCCTTATCAATTGTCATTACAATATTGAGAATAATTTTATAACTTCAGTCTCCTACAAAAGTATCGGTTAACATTCTGGCACAAATCTGTATATTTTCCACCAAAATTATTTTGAAATCTGCATTCATATATTTTTACATTCTACTTGTGGCTTAATTTGAATATGCTTTTCTCATCCTTTAATATGTTAGAATTTCAGTGATAAGAGATACAAACAGAAACAAAAGTTACTGAGTACATATTATGTAGAAGAAATAAAGCTATTCTACACTGTTTCTGCATATATATCATAATCACATTAATCTTTCATACAAACTAAAGTTGTTTTACTCATTGTTTAAAGTGAGGCAATTAATTAATTGCTAAGGACTGGTAGTAGGTAGCATTATCAATGTTTTTAATGAATTTTGAATTATTTATAAATAATCTATGTAATATGTTAGATAATTAAAATACAGTTGAGGAAATAGAATGCAATGGTATCTCCAATTATGCTAGATAATAAAGAAAAAATTGATTTTTTATAATATTGTTAATGTTATTCTCCTTTACTGCTGATGAAACCTTTCATCAGTTAAGAAAGAATATGTAATATGCTTTGATGTAATATAATACTGAATAAATAAATAAAACACGTACAATAGGGAAAGTATTTGCTCATGAAATAAAGTGCAAGATGAATAAACTCATGACATACCTTTAACTTTTTTGGTCATTATGAAAATAAAAATTAAAACTGCAATAAGGCAATGCTGTCTTCTTTCTAGAAAAGTTTCAATTAGAAAGCCTGACAAAACCAAGTGGTGCTGAGATGCCAAAACAGAACTATTTTATACAACCAAGAAAACATTAATTTTTAAAAAATAATTTGTCAGACTTTCACAAAATCAACTATATATGAAAGAGCAATTCAACTTCAGAATGAAAACTGTATGCAAATATAAAGATTTGCATTTGAGTTTTTATAACAGTATTTTATCAGATGGAACTGGGAAACACTCACAGTTCCTAGCCACAGGAAAACAGTTGTAGCATGTGGTGTGTTCATGCATTGAAATACAACCAACAGTTAAAGGGAGTAAATTATGGATATAATGAAGCGTGTAGGTAAGTCACTAAAATCACTGTGGAGCAATAAGTGCTAGAGAAAAAAACAACACAAGCTTGGCGATTTAATTTATTAACAACAAAGACATAAATTAAGCTTTTGTGTCATAATGCAAATTAATGTTTGCCTAGAGCCACAGTAAAGAAGCTCACCTGTGTAGGATCATGTGAGAACCTGTGGAAGAAGTAAGAGTATGGATACAATGGCTGTGGCAGTCCATCAAATTGTATGCCCAAATAGGTACGTTTTATTTTACAAAACTGAATTAAAAACATGTTAGTAGTATGCAACCTTTAAATTTGAAGTTATGTGACAATAAATTGGAAGAGCAATGCACAATGAAGAGTCCAAAATTTTCACTCTAAATGGTAAAGGGAGCATTAAAAACAGAAAAAAAGCAATTTTGTCCATGCAAGTTACATTTGAATTTTCCTCCAACAATAAAGACAGAATGGGTAAAAATAATGAAAAAGAAATTGAAATATGCAGCAATTAGAGAATCGTGACCTCCAGACTGAGTAGCTTCTCTACCCAAAAGACTGGAAGTAATTGAGCCAGAACAATAAAAAAATCATAAGAGACTTTTTGGGAATTCAGTTTTTGACATTTACAATATGTGGGTATTTGGATAAAAATAACAACCTCTGTGATCCATGCAATATTCAGAAATTAAATGAAAAAAGAAAAGTATAAAATGAGGCTTTTATGTCATGTTACAGCATTCCTGTAGTGATTTGATTAAATCTGTGAATCTTCTGAGGTAGGACCTGAAGTTATTTTACCCTAAGATTAAAAATAAGAATAGCTTCACTTTGCTGATGAATAAATATAGTAAACAAATAGTGTTAATAAATTTGTGAGTATTAAAATATTTAGCTTATACTAAGAAAATAAAATGAAGTAATTAAAAAATTATATTTTACACTAATATTTCCTGGAGAGCACACTAATATCAATCACTATGGAAGTATTCTGAAGTTATCAAATGTTTTTATAGTAAATATGATACTTTATCAATTAGTCATGTAAATATTTACTTAAATTTTATACCTATTATAAAAGTTATTTATAAATATAACAAAATACAAATTTTATAAGCAGGACATATTAAATGCAAACAATAAACTATTTTAGGATAAAAAGAACAAATTATTTTTTTAAATATTAAGCCAGTTTCATACGGCTTTCAATTTGCATCAAGAAGGCAATATAGGAAAAGTATGCAGCAGCTTTGTGTTGTCACTCTGGGAATCATAGGTGCAAGCTTGTGCTTGCCAGGAAAGCATTTTCCTGATAAGCTATATTCCCAGCCCCAGAAAAAAATGTAACTATCAGTATAATACTTGAATCCAGGAATGATTTTGGGCGAACTGTTTCCTTTTCAATTTAATTGAAGAGTTTGAGGAGTGTAGGGATTATACCATCTGTAAATTTCTTGTAGAATTCAGCTGTGAATCCATCACAACATGGGCTTTTCTTTGTCAGCAGGCTTTCTATTACATTTTGTATTTCATTGGCTGTTATTGAGTTATTGAGAGTTGTTCTATGTTCTTGATTCAATTTTAGTAATGTGTACCTTTCTAATAATATGTCCATTTCATCTGCATCTTCTATTCTGTGAGTGTAGAGATTCTCAAAGTAGCTATTAATAATCTTTTGAATTTTCATGGGGTCTGTGGTTATTACACCCTTTTCATTCCTTATTCCTTGTATTTGGATTTTTCCTTTCCTCTTTTTGATGAGGTTAGCTAGGGGCTTATCGATTTCATTTAGTCTTTCAGAGAACTCAAAAGAAGAAATAGAAATAGAAAGGTAAAACACAATTAAGAGGAAAGTGAGAACTTGAGAACTGGACAATGAGGAGAGGGCAAGGAGAAAAGCTGGGAAACATGCCACGGACAAAGCCATACATTTATGTGTACAAGATAGACAAAGCAATGATCCTGAGAAACATCAGCAGGTTTTTGAAACTAGCAGTAAATTGGTAGGATTCTAACCCTGACTAATAATACATGCTGATACCTGTGAACCAACCAACTGCACTGAAGGTACCAATGTGTAATAGGAGGGTCATGCTTGGGATCGAACCCTAGTCCCAGGTAAGCTTACCTAAGCAGGCACTTAGTACACTGAGCTATCTTGCTGGCAGGGTCATGCTTGGAATGCCTGTCATTCTGGTCTTCTAAATACCTACTTCTTCTCATGACATACAAATTATTACCATACTGTCTCTCAAGTAAAAGTTTTTCTTATATAAATTAAGGGTAATAAATGAAAAAATGGGTAACACAAGAAAAAAATGAAACAGGACTGTCCTGCTAAAATGCTGTATATGGTTAGATTTCTAAAGTTCTTTGTAAAAATATGTAAGTGTTTATTACTATTTTAAAATTATTTTTTCTTCATATTCTCTAGGGACTTAAAATTTAACATACCAATACTTGATGGAAAGTACCTGTTCTATGTTATGCCTAAGAAGATTGAGACTTAGACAGGTAGTTAGGGTAAACAGCAATGCACATGTTGCAGGGTAATAATAAGCTTCTTTTCTGGAGGGTTAACAACCTAAGTTTTCAGATCAAAAATTGGAGAAAAGGAAGGGTTGCAAGGTCAGCCAACATTTTGGTCCTACCCTTTCAAGATCAGTGAAAACTCAGGACATAGGAGAACCTATACTGTAACATCATGGAACTCAGTTGTGCCCCAAATTTTCTGGTCGAGGAGATTATGGAGCCACAGAGGAATGTGATTGATGATGTATAGCGTGCCTAAGGAGAGTCACATGGAGAGCAAAACATTCTTTCATGCTTTCACAGAGAGTAAATTGGTCAAGCAATGGCCATGACTCAACCACAAGGCTAACATTGGCAAAGGATCTAGAAAGTATGGTTGAGGTTACAGAATAAATCCTGAGAGGACTTGACTTACCTTATCAGATACAAAAGTTCCATTTCTTCTTATATGTTTTGCTTTATCTTGGTCTTAATCATTCAGCAAAAAAATAATAAAAGTAAAATATATAAAGTAAAGTCATATTAATATGCTGAGCTGTGAAAGGCTCAAGTCAACAACTTCTGTGGATAACCCATTACTATTGTGAAATTCTGGACTGTGTTGGATTGTTTTGCTGAATTCATACACATATAGTATTTAGATGCTAATGGAATATCCATCTCTGACAGGACTAAACAAAAAAGAGGATACAAAGGAAGGACCATTTTGTATTAGTTACAGTAGATATATAGCTACTCTTGCTTAATTCAACGAGTAGAAAGATTTAATAGTGTTTGGACAGGATATTCTGTCTGCTTCTTGTACGATGGATAACCACTAGGAAGATAACAATATACAATGTCTTAATTATTGAAACTGTCCTATTTATCAGTTTTGCAACTGTCACATTGGTATTTATTTCTCAATAAAAAAAAATGTAATTAGTAAAAATTTGTGACAGAGGACAACTATGTTAAGAAAATATGAGTTGAATAATCATCAAATAAAATGAGAGAACCAACGTGTATGAAGATTGTTCAGTTAAACAAAAACTTACAAAAGGACATTTCTCGTACAGGAACGCAACGTAGATCCATACTTCTGCTTAAGGCATAGGTGGGGGACAAAACAAGAGCAAAAGAGGAACAGAGTTCTTCAGGCAGGGAGTGAACAACAAAGTGTGCTTTAGACAGGGAAGCCTGACTGGAAAAGGCTGAAGCTCCTGCTGTTCTACAACACATGCTGCAGAAATATAGATAGATCCACTAATAAGGTCTGAAGAAAGGCAAAGAAGTAATATTATCAAAGATGATGCAATCAGAACTAAGAAGGTGAAGGATGACGTCGAAATACACATCAGGGAAAAGGCAGCAGAAAAATGAAACAGGTAAAATTACCTCACTGAGAAAAAAAAAAAATGAGTGCCATCTAAAAACTATTCTCCATGCAGACGTTCACAGAAGTCATGAATAAACTCTGGGGGAAATAGAGCTGTTAACAATGGTAAAGAAAAAAGATCTTTCAAAATATGAGTAAATTAAATTACATATATGACATCAGCACCCATAGTGGAGCAGCCTGAACCCCAGCACCCTAGCAGGACACGCCTTTGCCCGCCACCTACGAGACATCCTACCCATGAGCACGTGGCCCTCCGGGCTGTTGTCCTTCTACAAGCCATGATACATACATCGCATATTTCAATTCGTGATTCAAAAACATGCTTATCTCTGATTCCTTGTGTGTATTCCAAAGAATATTTAACTGTACAATTATTTTTAATTTGCTATTGTCATTTCCTTCCAAGTGATGTATATCTTCCTGTTTACCAGGAGTGAGTTCATTATGTCACAATCTTCCCAACATTATTACATTATGGATAGTAGTAGACATTTTTTTTGTTTAAATGAACATCTTGCTGCCCATTAGGTAGAAAAATATAACTCTCCTTACATCCAGGAAAATAATCAGATAATTTTATATTTTCAAATATATCTTCGACCTGGTCTCACGATGCATTCGTAGCGATCCTCCTGCTTTTAGCTTCACCGGTGCTGGGATTACAGGTGCGCGCACCACCGTGCCCAGATCCCATCTCCAGCTCGGGCACCTGGGGCCGGGACCTGAGTGGTATGCAGTACCCGGGATCTAACCTCTGTCCCTTAGCTTGCCTAAGTATACATTTAGTCCACTGAGTTAATTTGCTGGCCCTAATTTTAGATATTTTTGAGAAAATCCTTTTTATATTATACATGGTAAAAACAGTTCTCAAATTCTATAATTTTTCCCTTTCCTTGCTTCCTCTCTGTTATTAATTCTCATTTCATTCCGCATTACTATAAGATGAAAAGTAGCTCGGTGAAATGTCAGGAAAAATTCTGCATGTTAACAAGCAGTGGTATGCCTTTCTTTCTTCCTTCCTTTCTTCCTTCCTTCTGTCCTAGCTTTCTTTCTCTTTCTTTCTTTCTTTCTTTCTTTCTTTCTTTCTTTCTTTCTTTCTTTCTTTCTTTCTTTCTTTCTTTCTTTCTTTCTTTCCTTCTTTATTTTCTTCTGCAAACCAAAAAACCGAACTAAATAATTTTTGCTGGCCAGGCAGGCACTTATGCCACTGTACTATATCCTAAGCCCAGTCTTTTAATCATTATAGGCCATTTGATTACACAAAATACTATTTTAGAGGAAAATAATAAATCTTGATTTAGTGAGTTTACTTTTTCTCAATTTACTTCTGTGAAACTATTCTTCTCATGGCTTTTTTCAGATTTTTCTTTTAGATTAAAATATTTTTAAAAATAATGAATTATTGCCTTGATATATATTACCTTATGTGTTAGGAACTTAGCAGTAAATGAAAAGAGTTTTTATACTCAACTGTTTACATTGGCAGACAAATGTGAGACCCTCAAAATGGCCCATGTACTAATCCCAGGACCCTACAAACATTACTTTGAATACAAAATGTAGTCCACGTACTGTTGGTCCACAATCACAGGACTCTGTGCTTGGAACAAGGTGGCTCACATTCAGTAGCTGCTCACCCATGGATCTTTTAGGACAAAAAATGGCCTTCCAGCACAACAGAATGAGCTGAGCTTTCTGGGAGTAAAAGAAATAAGATTTCCACATCAAGGTTAAAAGTGAAAGTCAGGATTTCATTGCCCACTACTGTAAGATGAAATGAAGCTTGGTGAAATGTCAAGACACATTTCGCATGGAGGGCATGATGTGGAAGGTGTGTGTGTCTTGTAGGGGCGAGGTCTCACAATGTATGCAGTGGAGGTTGGCCTTGAATTCACTTTGTGGCCTGGGCTGCCCTTGAATTCTTAGTGATTCTCCTGTCTCAGCTTCTTGAGTTCTGGGATTACAAGCATGCACCACTACTAGCTAGGAAGGGTAGATTCTTATCTCTGGCTCCTCCTTTGTCTCTCTGCTTCCTGGTGAGCAACTTTCCTCTACCAGTACTTGTGTCTTGGTGCCTGCAGACCAATGAATGAATTCATGGAAATTCTGAGCCACACAAACACCTACTTTAAGTCATGAATATTGAATATTTTGTACCCACAATGGTAACAGACAAATATACCAGCATACCAATTTTTTCTTCCTAGGTACCAGTGTTCAATTAGTACAGATATAATAAACTGTATTTTGTAGAAAAATATAACTTTTTAGTAAGCTCCTGAATTTTCACTGCTCAATACTTCTAGAAAAACAGTATTATAAAAGTACAATTTGATGTTTTAGTATCATCAGTTCTCAGGATATAAGAACTTCCCTGAAGTACTGTGAAAACACACACACAGACAGAGGCCAGACAGCTGAGAGGACTAAAGCACCTGCTTAGGCAAATGCAGGGACTGGGATTTTATCCCTAGCACAACATGCCACCCCAGCTCCACCCCCAGGGTGAACTGAACTGGTCAGAGTCCAGGCATGGTGGCCCACACCTGTGATCTCAGTGCTGCGGAGGCTGAATGTAAGAGGATCACCATGAGTGAGTTTGTGTTGAGACCCTGCAAACAGCAAATATATAAACACACACACACACACACACACACACACACACACACACACACACATACACACACACACGGCAGATAGTACCAGGACTGCACAAATGCAATTTACTGGGGCTTCCTAGAGGAAGCATAGTCCTGGTAGCAGGAAGACCAAATAGATACCCACATTTTTCTCAGACTAGGAGAATTTTAAAATGGCTTCATCCTAGCTGGGATTTATCTGAAGCTA
The DNA here is from genome assembly GCA_004027165.1 of Ctenomys sociabilis. NCBI lineage: Eukaryota > Metazoa > Chordata > Mammalia > Rodentia > Ctenomyidae > Ctenomys > Ctenomys sociabilis. Next base: position 10,536 of record PVKA01038839.1, read on the forward strand.
ATACCAAGGATGTCAAGTGCATTGCTTGACCTGATGAAGCCATGATCTGGTCTGGTACAGTGCCACATGCCACATTACTGGATTTTCTTATTAATTATAAGAAAATCCCTCTCTAAGGGATGACAGTGGTGGTTCTCATGCAAGATGGCTGATGTCACGTGACAACTCTTTCTTAAAATCTCATGTGCTCTCCCCAACTTTATATGATATGGAAGAGCCTGTGAGGGATTTTCCTGTTATAGATGTAGTTTGCTATAAAGCCATTTGTCTGAGTCATACATGGAGTATACAGTAACAGTAGAGATACATAAATGGAAAAAGAGACAGTAACTATGAAAGTGATTATAGTAATCAACTATTTCCACTAGGAGCTTCAAACAGCAAAGCAGCAGCACAGTGTACTTCTGAAGAATGATAATACATTAGAGTAAGAGATGATTATGAGCTGCTTTGTTCCTTTACTGATTTCTTTTCTTTTTTTTTTTTTTTTTTTTTTTTTTTTTTTTTTTTTTTTTTTTTTTTTTTTTTTTGTCTTTTTGAGACAGGGTCTCACTATGCAGTTCAGGCTGGCCTTAAGCTCACTTTGTAGCTCAGGCTGCTCTTGAAATCACAACAGTCCTCATGCTTCAGCCTCCCCCCAAGTGCTGGGATTACAGGCCTGCACCACCACGCCCGGCTTCCTTTACCACCTTCTGCCTGCCATGAACTTTTCCTTTTCTGTGATGCCCCTCTGTCATGTCACCCTAACATGGACCCAGCCAACTATGACCTGAAACCCTTACACACTGTGAGCTAAAGTAAACATTTTCCCTAAATAGACAATTCTCAAACAAAGACACACATATAGACATCAGGTATGTAAAAAAGTGGTCAGTATCTCTAACTATATGGGAAATACAACCCCAAACTATGATGAGTTATCACCTCACTCTTTAAAGAATGTTTATTATAGAAATGCCAAGACCATCTTGGGAAATAGTTTAGTAGCCTAAGTGCATGGCTAGAAAGTACAAGAACCTGGGTTTCATCCCTGGTACTGCATGCCATACTGGCCCATGGTTTCCTATGTCAGCTCCAAGGGTGTTGTGCACACTCTGAGGCTGAGCATGGTGGCACATGTCTGTAATCCAAGTGCTGGGGAGGCTGGACTACAAGTCTGAGCTGTGTAGTGGGACCCTAGACTAAACACATAAATAAATAAGAGATTTTAAAAAGAAATTTAAAAAATGACAAGACCTAAGCAGTGCTGGTTAGAACATGAAATCCTCCACACTTGGGATGGGAGTGTAAATTGGTAATACTGTTGTGCAAAATATTACGGAGATTCCGCAGACCTTTGCATACCATATGATCTTATCATCCCAGAACTGAACTCACTAAAGGAATTGAAATCAGTATGACAAAGACCCATCCATCTACATGCCTATGTTTCTTGCCGAACTATTTACAATAGCTCTTTGGTGGAAACAACCCAAGCGCCTATCAGATAATGGATAGAGAAAGAAGATATAATAAAATATTATTCAACCATAAAAAAGTATTAACCTCATCATGTGTAGTAGTGTGAACTGAACTGGAAATTATGATGCTACATGGAATAACCCAAACAGGGAAAGACAAGCACTGGATTTCATAGAATCTGAAGTTCAGTGATTATTTCCATTGGCTGCAGACACTAGGAAGGAGAGATAGATACTCTCTCCTTCTATTTGTGGTTAAGCTGAAATAAGCTCTACTTTGCTGTTGTGCCATAGGATGGGTATTAGTAGCCTTCTGTACATTTGAAGTGTAGTTTTCAAAGAGCTAGAAGATTTTTGGATGTTTCCAGCACTTAACAATGATAATTTTTAAAAGCCATCCATAAGTTTAAATTGATTTAAACATTAGCTAATGTATGCATGTACGGAGCTAGTACATGACTTTCTTTGATAGGTGACTATGATGTTACAGCTCATTTAAAATAGTTGTTTTATTTTTAAAAATTATGTATCTGTTTCCACCACTACATTTATAGCTTAATGAAATTAAAATGATTCTTTATCTCTATATTTCCAGAGACTAATGCAGCCTGTGACCCTATGAGGTCCAGGTGCTGAGTGAAAAATAAAAGGATACTTTAACTATGTGGACTTGGGTATCCAGACTATGTTCTTCAAATATTTCCTACCCTGCAAAAGTGTTACATAATATTATTGCAAAGCATGCATTAACTGCAAATATTTGTTACAATTTGTCAGAGAACTCTTAAACCTGACATCTAATAATTTAATTTTTTTTCACATTGACAGTTTCAGAACACATCATTTATTTTTTTATTATTCACAATGATTTATATTTATGAGTTATTACTTTTAAGTGAACAGACATATAAACGTTTTAATATTTTAATAATTTTATTGAGAAAGAAGTAGCAATGAGAGAGCTTCAAAAAAGGTTAGTAGTACAGTTACATTAATTAATACATTGCATATTGTTGTCTTTGTAGTAGTTATTCCTAGTAAAAGATGCAGACAGGATGTCTTATCTAAACACTATTAGTTCAAAACCTTCTTCTTACTGAACTTAGAGAAAGTAACTGTATATTTATGCTATTTTGTTTATACATATATTTTTTCCACTACAAATTGGTCCATTTATAGGATGACTCAGTTTTTTTGTTTGTTTTTATTTTGGTGGAACCTGGGATTGATCTCAGACCCTTGGGCTTGCCAAGGAAGCATTTATTCTACTGAGCCATATCCCTGGACCCTGGTCCATATACATCCCCTTTTTTGCTTACTTTTTTCAGACATATTTATTCCATTGCCATTCATATATTGTAGGTGCACGAATTCAGCAAATTAATCCAATATATCCCAGTAGTCTATAATAGTAGTGGGTGATCCACAAGACTGCTGGTATTAGAAGTTGTAGACTTAAGCCTTTTTATAGCTCAGCATATTAATATGGCTTTACTTTTTATACCTCAGTTTTATACTTTTCTGCTGGATGGTTAAGACCAAGATAAAGCAAGACCTCTAGAAAAAATAATGCAACTTTTATATCTGACAAGATGGGTCAAATCCCCTCAGGACTTACCCTAAAAGCCTGTACAGCAGTTTGTAGATCTTTTATCAGTGACGTCTAATAATTTAAAATTATGCATAAAAACATGAGTGGTTTTTATGCATAATTTTAAATTATTAAAAATTTGCTTCATTTTTAAATTTTTATGTTTTAAAAAGTCCAAACTAGAGTTAAAACAGAAAAATTACAAGTGATACAGAATTTCACAAAACAAAGTTATGTGAATTTCATAGTGTTTGTTGTAATGCATAGTGTTGCCTTCCAACCTGTTATTCATATTACCAGATATATGTATGCAAAATTGGAAGAAGAAAGGGAAAAAATATATATAGAGAGAGAAACAATTGAGGAAAGCAGATAAAACAGATTAATTATCATCTACCCCTTTCCATAGGCCAGAAAACAGCAACAATGCAGTTGTCCAAAATGTCCTGTCTATTGTATTTGTGACAACCCACAAGAGATTAAAACTAGTTGAAAAATTAGTTTAAGTTTTCTTGAACTTACTTACTTTTTTTGGTACCAGGTCCCACTATGCAGCTCAGACTCATAATGATCCTCCTGCCTCTGCAGTCCCAGGGCTGGGATTACAGATGCGTATCGCCACACCCAGGCTCTGCATACCTGAGTTGCTGGAGCCTGCACAGCGTGTAGTCCTGAGGATTGAACCCAGGTCCTTGTGGTTGCTAGGAAGGTGATTAGACCACCAAGCTATCTCCCCAGCCTAAGAAATAAAATTTGTGTTTTATATCACTAAGAATTTGATCACAATGGTAGAATATATATATATATATATATATATATATATATATATATATATATATATATATATGTATATTAATCACCAGGACTAATGTACATAAAAGCTTCATATAACCATACAGTTTGATTAACGCTAATTTAAAATTCAACATCAGTTAAAAATATATCTCCACAGAAAATATTCAAGAGAAAGGATTTTGAAATGTAATAAATGTAAAACTATAACTTCAACATTACGAAATAACGATTGGATAAAAACTTGTAAACTGTCATTGTTTGTCTTGTGAATGGACAGTAAAATCCTTCCCTCTCTCTGAGCCACCGGAGCAAGTCCATGGGACTTAGGCTTCCATGGGCGACTCCAGGGAGTTACTGCTGGGTTACTACTGGAGCTGACTCAGAAGACGGACACTATGTTGCCACCTAAAGATGCAAGCGGCAGGAATCTTATAGCGGGATTCTCACGCCCGCTCTACTGAGAGACGCAGCCGATCAGTCTGTGCTATGGATGCTAATGAAAGGATTGCACCACAGTCAGCATCCATTAGTTCAGGCCTCACCCTTCCCCCTCACGTCGTCCATTCATTACCAATAAAAACATCTCCACGCATGGAAAAATGGTTCCTAGCGGCTAAAACCACATTTGAGAATTATTTATAGTTATTTGAAACTATAGGGACATTTGGCAAAGGATAGTAAGACTTTTTATCCACAGCATTTACTTTGTACAGGATTTATTTCTTTGTTGTTATATTTTAAATTATTTATTTATGTATTTTTTTATGTATTTAGTACAGGGTCTAACTACAAAGATTGGGCTCATAGTGATTCTCCATGTTTCAGCCTCCCGAGTGCTGGGATTATAGGCTCGCACCACCACGCCCAGTCTCAGTCACCCTCTCAGCGCGCCCCCGGGAAGGGGCCTGCGGGACCCACGGGACAAGGTGAGGGAGCTCTGGTCCCTGCCCCTGTCTAAGCAGGTGCTTTAGCCCACTGAGCTATTTGGCCGGCCCTACGTTTATATTTTAAGTATGAATATTAACTGTATCTGCTACAGTAGAAACTTTATGGTACAAAAAGGAGATAAATTGGATTTCAGCTAATCGCAGTTCACTGTAACCAAGCTTAAGCACCTCGGATCTGACGTCTGCAGATTTTATCTTTTCTACAAATGTATTGAAGTTCTGAAAGCCTTCAAAAAAGGCTTTTTGGCTTTGTCAAGAAATAGGCAATTTTAAAACATCTATAAAATTTACTATCTAGTGCATTAAACTGTCCTTGGGCCAATAATATCGTGTAAAGAAATCCGTCCTGTTTAAAATATAAAATTTTCTATCTAATCTCTAAAATGTTTCCTTTTGGGAAACTAAAAAAAAAATAACCTCAGTGTCATTGGCTTCAATTAGACTTTTTTTTTTTCTTTGCTTTTTTCAGACAGGGCTTGACTAGGTAGTTCAGGCCCACATTACACTATTATGTAGCCCAAGTTGACTCTCAGTGACCCTCCTGCCTCTGCCTCCCAAGCACTGGTATTATAGGTATATGCCCCCATGCTAGGATTATATCAAACAATATTACATAGGAAGTATGCTTATAGTTTCTAATAAAAAGCTATTAGTTGGTGAGACTCCGTACCATATGCACTTCAAAAAGCTATTAATTGTGTAAGTAGTAATCTAAGTTATGCTGTCATGATAATTTTGTAAAAAGTAACATAATAATACTGATAGTGCCCATTCCATTTTTTTTGTTGTTGTTGTTTGACAGAACTGGGGATTGAACTCAGACCCTTGTGCTTGTCAAGGAAGCGCTCTTATTACACTGAGCCACCTCCCCTCTCCTGATAGTGCCCATTCTGAGGAGAGACATTATTTGGCACCAGCATCTCATTACCTGAAGAATGGTTCAAGAACACATATTCAATCAATGGAATTCGCCCGAGATCGCAAAGAATGTCAAAGACTATGTAGGTTCCTAATCCCACAACTTGCTCTCTAAACTCTCAAACGAAAATCAAATGGCATGTGTGTAATTTACTTATGAGTTAAGAGAATTGTAAATGTTTTTCTAAATTTTTTGTACATTTAAAAAAAAAATACCTAAGAAAACAGCCTTAAAGAAATAATGACTGTGCATAAATTATTCTTAAATTCTAATTATTTAAAATAAGATTTTCTTTCAATTGCTTATGTATTTTTATGTGAATAAGACCTAATCTTGATTCTGCAGTGGACTGGACTAGTTCTTTCTCCCATTACTAATGTGTAGATGTAACTTGAATACTAGATTATGGGGCAAATGTTGGTGCCTACATAACCTATACGGCCAGTGTGGGTACACATACTCATATGTACACACACAGGTGCGTTTTATTTTTAAGCAAAATAGGCAAGAGTTTAGGCTATAACAAGCATCGCCTTGTGCACTGGTTTATACCGTGACATGCGGCAGGGAGCACACAGCCTCTCATCCCACAGACTGAAACTGATGTGATGCGTAAGACATCTCATCTCTGCCTGAACACCAGCCTGCAGAGACGACTCCTCCATGCAGCTAGTGGCTGGTACTGAAATCCTTTGCACCTCGAATGACCTGTGACTGAAATAACCTTACCCAGTGTACATACAAAAGATGAGGTCTTTGTATGTGTTTGGCGTCCCCTAAGATTAACAAAGAAGCTCTTGGCACTTAAGTCTTTGCTACTATTGTCATTCAGGAAGTTTGTTTGCGTGTGTCAACAGGAGCTACGTGCTGAGGCTGACAGGGCTACTGTACCCTGCTTAGCCGTGGGGCCACGATACTAAGGTCTATTTTATATATAAGAGCAATAATAAGGTCTGTTTCATAAGTGGAAGCATGAACAGTGTGAGATTTTTATTCCTTCAGCTAGACTTAAGGGAGAAGATTTGAGGAAACAAAAAAGAATTGCAGAGTAGCTTACACTGCTGCACATTTCACTAAACGCAGCCCATGCAGTCATGTTCACTAATTCACAGTGAATTCTGTAGTGTGTTGAAGAGAAACAGTAAGTTGTGCTGGAAAGTGGATGGCACATGCAATGAGGTGCTCACAGGGCCCAAGGCCTCCTTTCTGACCAACCAGTGTTTTTGAGCTTAGAAGCATGACCGCTGTGTCTAAGCATCAGAACCGTCTTCCACAAAGTGAAACCAAGTAACTGAGCTCCAAGGATTTTACGAAGATGAAATTAAAACTATGCGTGAGAGATCACTGCACCAACCCTCTGATGCTTCTCTCATGTTCAATAGCTCTAGCACAGTTGGGAAAGCCTGTAGCAAAATGAATCGATTGGCTTTGGGAAGGAAGAAAGACATGAATATCCATAAACTTAAATAAGAACCTTGAAAAAGGTTTTCAACTTTGGTTGCTCTAGTGGATTTGGTGTCAGTAAGGGAGAAGATCCATGTTGTGATAGACACAGTTGAAAGGTACTATCTCATTTCTTTTCCAATTAATTTTGATAAATACCATGATATGATAACAATAATAAGGTCTATTTTATAAGTAGACTAAATATGCTCTATAGAAATTAAATGACTTTCCTAAATTTATGAGATAGAAGAATTAAAGGCAACTTTAACCGTCTCCTCTGTAGTTATCCTTCCAATTGGGACTTAAAGTACAACAGTATTCTGAATTTTTGTTTCACTAAGCAGAATTTATTTCAGTAGAACACAAAGCACCTCCTGTGTGTGTATATACACACACTTCAGTTATGATTTGTCCTCCCTCAAACTGACGATTTTCAAAAATCTCACCTTCTATACAGACCAAGTGAAAAGGAGATGGAGTGAAATAATTAAAATAATGGAAAAGAAAAAAGAACGACTTCAACAATACAAAATTTCCTATCCACCAAAATTAGCATTGAAAAATGAAACAACAGTAAACATTTAAAAACATAAAAGCTTTGAAAATTCTTAAACAATATACCATCCCTGAGATCTCTGTAGACAACGGAAATGCATATGTCAGAAAGTTAACCCTATACAATAAAAAGAAAATGGTAAGTGAAGTATAAATGAAGACACAAAATATATTTTATTTTTCTCTTAATTAACTTACATAAAAGATAATTGTTTACTAGTTACACAGCAACAACAGCATATGAATAAGTGCAGTGACTGTAATCAAGGACAGAGGAAGGTTTTTGTGAATGCACTGTGAGTACACATATACCGCATCTGAGGCAGCGGAGGTATTGAAAGGAAGTGCAGGGCTGGCCAAATAGCTCAGCAGATTAAAGCAGCTGCAAGCAAGTGCAGGGGCCAGAGCCTGCGATGTTGGCTCCGCCCCGGGGCAGGCTTCCACAGCAACCGAGACTGGGCGTGGTGGCGCATGCCTGTAATCGCAGCACTTGGGAGGCTGCAAACAGGCGGATGGCCAGAAGTCTGATCTACCAGTAAGACCCTGCACACTCTGTACACCCTGACCTAAAAAACCTAAAATATATATTATTAATTTGATAAGTGAGGAGATAAAAATTAATCATACAGATGAATAAAAACAAATAAAATTTAGGTGTGTGTTTATAAGAAATCCATTTCTAACATATAGATTTGCAGGCAAAGCAAACAGATGAAGTTAATGTTAACATAAAAAGTAGGGGCTGGGGGCCCAGGAGATGGCTCAGTAGAATAAGTGCTTCCCTGGCAAGTGCAAGGGTCTGAGTTCAATCCTTGATTTCCACCCCCCGGAAAACATAAAGCAGAGCTGGCTGTTTAATTTCAAACATTAGCTCAGATGAAGGAACGTCATGAGGTGGCCAGGGAGACAGCTCAGGGGTGTAAGTGCCTGCCTGGTCAATGTAAAGTTCCTGAGTTGAAACCCTGATACAAAACCCAAACAAAACAGAATGCCATTAGAAACAAAGAGGAACCTTGTCTAAAGATAAAGAGATCTGTCTAAAGATAGAGATCACTTCTCTAAGCCTTAAATTTGTACACACCCTGTAAGAGAATATTAAAATAAGAGACCCCAACTGAACCTGCAAGATGTATTTCTGTATTTGAATACTGGAACAATTAAACTGTCAGTAATATATTGATCAAGTAGGCTGAAGGCCAGGGAAATAGCTCAGTGCCATAGGGCCTGCCGGGCAAGTGGGCTGCAAGACAGACTGGGAATAAATGAGTTTAAACAACTTTATCTCTGAATTCGAGCTAATGGTGACTTATAGATTACTCTATCAAAAATTATCAGAATAACTGTTTTTCTCATAATCATTAAGAATAAGAATAGAACAGGTTCTGAACAAAATATAAACATTAAATAATTTTAAAGAGTGAGAATAACAGTGAAATCACTTGAAGTTAATAATAGAATTTATAAAATTCATAAATATATGGAAATAAAATAGCAGGCTTCCAAATCAGTCTTTGATCCAAAAAGATTTTAGTAAAAAAAAAACAAGGTATTAGAAATAATTTAAAAGGGAAATGATTTATACAATCTAAGAAGAAATCAGAAAAAAATAAATTAGATTGTTGTAGATAAGTAAAATGAAAGTAATTTATTAAAATTTGTGATTCAATAAAAA
>PVKA01038840.1:0-19931 GCA_004027165.1 Ctenomys sociabilis
GTGCCACAGAAACATTTCCAGGCGATTTCCAGTACCACCCCACAGCCCCAAACACAGTGCAGGTCGGCCTGGAGTGAGAGCTCCAAGCCTGCCACGCCACAGGGACATTTCTCAGCAATCCTTGGTCCCACACCACGGCCGGAAACCCAGTGCAGCCTGGCCTGTGAGTGAGGGCTCCAGGCCTGCTGCACCAGAGGGACCTTTCCCAGCCTTCTCTGGTTCTGGCCTATAGACCTGGACCCAGCACAGGTTGGCTGACCCAGTACAGCCTACTCGGTGATTAAGATCATCCACTATCCTTTTGTGAGCCCAGAAGACCCACCAAAGCACAGGTACACCCACCTAGAGAGTGACCTGCCTGACACAGGAGGGCTGACACTGGCAATTTTCTGGGTCCTCACCCCAAAGCCAACTAAGACAGGGAAGTTTCATTTCTTGCTCTGCATCCCAGTTCAGTTCATGCTTGCCTGAATAGGGAACCAACAGATGGGAACCAAAGGAGCTGCAGCAAAAAAGAAACTGAACACAACAGCTAGATCCAGGATAGGCATACCTGGATAATCTCAAACTTAATAGACTGGCACCCGAATCTCATAACCAGCTAAGGTTATAGCTGCACCAAAGCTCCACACCAAAGGTCAAAGGTCAGTGCTATACAAAATGACAAAGAGAAAGGGAAAAATGCAATCTCAGACCTTGAGTCCACCAGTAAGAGCAGAGGACACAAGCTCAGCTGAAATGAATGAATTAACAGATACAGCAGCAAAGGAACAGCAGCAGAAAGCTATAAAGGACATAAAATGAGAAGTAATTCCCCAAATTAAAAAAGAAATATCTGAGTACATAGTATCTGAAATAAAGAATGACTTCCAGAAACATTGGGTGGAAAAGCTATGCTCACCCAGAACAAGTGCAGAGAGCACTATTCCAGCTGAAATATAAGAATTAACAGCATCTGAAGCAAAGAAACAACAGCAGAAAGATCATGAGGAACTCAAAGCAGAAATAAGTTCAGAAATCAAAAAAGAATTCTTTGAGAAAAGAATTCTTTGAAATCATAGCATCTGAAATACAGAAACAAGTCCAGAAATATTCAGAGGAAACCCAACTTGGAAGATACATTGCAGAAAAAGAATTAATAATTACCTCTAAAGAAGACATGGATAAAAAAATTGAGATCAGAAATATGATGGATTCCTTGAATGAGCAATACAGAAAAGAAATAGAACACATGAAATACAGTCAATGAGATATAAAAGAACTAAAAATATCAATCACGAGTCTACAAAACCATTTGAGTGAAAGTGAAGACAGAGTTTCAGATCTTGAAGATGGTGGAGCTGCAAGTGAAAAGGTGAGAAAGGATTTCTTAAAAACAATGAGAATGCAGGAAAAAAGAATCCATCACCTGCAAGATGATACCAGGATGAACAATGTGAGAACCATTCTCTTTGAATTGGTATCAAAGAGAATGAAGGAGTCAATACAAATGACATAAAAAGAATTTGGGGAGAAATAATCGCAGAAAACTTCCCAAACATGAGGAAACAATCCAACATTCAGGTCACCGAAGCATACAGAACACCAAATAACCTCAACCCAAGTAGAAACACACCTAGACATATAATAGTTAAGATCGCAGAAATCCAACACAAAAATAATATACTGAAAGCTGCTAGAGAGAAGAAGGAGCTCACATTCAAAGGAAAACCCATCAGAACTACAGCTGACTTCTCTACACAAACAATGAAGCCAAGGAGAGCATGGAGCAGAGTTCTTCAAGTCCTACACGAAAACAAATTCCAGCCCAGACTATTATACCCTGCAAAACTCTCTTTCAAATTTGATGCAGAAGTAAAATACTTCCATGACAAAGAACAACTAAAGAATTTCATGATGACAAAGCCATCCCTCCACAGGCTGCTGAAAGATGTTCTAGAGAGAGACCACAATGACCATGAATGAGAATGGAAGGAACCCACTAAACAGGACAGACAATTAAACACAGGTTAGAAAGGAGTAAACACACCAGGTAAATATCATGGCAAACATAAGTCAGCACATTTCAATTATAACCATAAATGTAGACGGACTCAATTCTCCAATTAAGAGAAATAGACAGTGGATTAGGAAACAAAATCCAACAATATGCTGTATACAAGAAACACACTTAACTCAAAAGGGCATTCATAGGCTCAAAGTCAAAGGATGGAAAATAATACTACATGCCCCAGCACCCCAGAAAAAAGCAGGAGTAGCAGTTCTGTTCTCAGACAGTCTCAACTTCAAACCAAGAATAATCAAATAACACAAAGAAGGCCACTATATATTGGTCAGGGGAAAAATTCAAGAGCAAGAAGTAACACTCATAAATATTTATGCACCAAACACGGGAGCACCCAACTATGTAAGACAAATCTTAATGGGAATGAAAAACTTAATGTCTAAGAACACAATCTTAACAGGAGACCTTAACACACCCTTATCTCTCAAAAAGATAGATCAAGCAGACAAAAGATTAACAAGGAAGTAGCAGAACTGAACTAGAGCTTGGAACAAATGGACCTCATGGACATATACAGACTGTTCCACCCAACCACAGCTGAATACACATTTTACTCAGCTGCACATGGGTCATTTTCCAAAATAAACCACAAACTAGTCCAGAGGTCATGCCTAAGTATATGCAAGAAAATAGAAATTATTCCATGCATACTATCTGACCACAATGCAATGAAATTGGAAATAAATGACAAAAGAAACCAGAAAAACCCACTAAATTCATGGAAACTAAACAACACCCTGCTCATCAATCAATGGGTCACAGAAGAAATTCTACAATATCTACAATTCAATGAAAATTCAAGTACAACTTACCAGAATTTATGGGATGCAATGAAAGCAGTTCTTAGAGGGAAAATCATAGCTATGAACTCACACATTAGGAAAACAGAAAGGGAACAAATTAGTACCCTAATGTTGCACCTCTGACAACTAGAAAAAGAAGAGCAAACAAAACCCAGAGTGCAAAGACGGGAAGAAATCATAAAGATTAGAGCAGAAATTAATTCAATTGAGATGAAGAAAACAGTTCAAAGAATCCACAAATCAAAAAGTTGGCTCTTAGAAAACTAAATAAAGTTGATAAGCTTCTTTCCAACCTCATCAAAAAGAGGCAAAAGAAAATTCAAGTACAAGCAATAAGGAATGAAAAGGGTGAAATCAGGACAGACCCAGCAGAAATTCAGAAGATTATCAATAGTTACTTTGAGAATCTTTACACTCACAGAATAGAAGACACAGAAGAAATGGACAGATTCCTCGAAAGGTACATATTACCAAAACTGAATCAAGAAGATATTACAACTCTCAATGAGCCAATAACACCCAATGAAATACGAAATGTAATAAAAAGCCTACTGACAAAGAAAAGTCCAGGTCATGATGGATTCACAGCTGAATTCTACAAGAAATTTATAGAAGATAAAATCCCCACACTCCACAAACTCTTAAAAGAAATTTAAAAGGAAACAGTCCTCCCAAAATTATTTCTGGAAGCAAGTATAATACTGATTCCAAAACCAGGGAAAGACACAACCAAAAAGGAGAACTACAGGTCAATTTCCCTCATGAACATAGATACAAAAATACTCAACAAAATCCTGGCAAATAGAATACAGAAAATCACAAAGAAGATCATACACCATGACCAGGTAGGATTCATCACAGGGATGCAAGGATGGTTCAATATTCGAAATTGTATAAATATAATGCACTATATTAATAGGCTGAAATCTAAAAACCACATGATCATCTCAATTGATGCAGAGAAAGCCTTTGACAAAGTCCAACACTCATTCATGATCAAGGACCTACAGAAGATAAAAGCCATCTATGACAACCCAAAAGCTCATATAATCCTAAATGAGGAAAAACTGAAATCTTTTACTCTTAAATCAGGTACAAGACAAGGATGTCCTCTATCACCCCTCCTATTCAATATAGTCTTGGAATCCTTAGCAACAGCCATTAGAAAAGAGGGAGAAATAAAGGGAATAGGAATAGGTAAAGAAGAAGTTAAATTATCACTATTTGCAGATGACATAATACTTTACTTGGAAGACCCCAAAAATTCCACCAAGAAGCTACTAAAGCTGATACAGAAATTCAGTAGCATAGAAGGATACAAAACCAATACTCACAAGTCAGTAGCATTCCTCTACACAGATAACAAGCACACTGAAAGGGAAACAATCGAAATAATACCTTTTACAATAGAACTGCAGAAAATGAAATACCTTGGGATTCACTTAACCAAAGAAGTCAAAGATCTTTTCATGGAAAATTGCAACACCCTACGAAAAGAGATTATAGAGGATTTCAGAAAATGGAAAGATTTTCCATGCTCCTTGATAGGAAGAACCAACATCGTGAAGATGGCCATACTCCCAAAATTGCTGTACAGATTTAATGCAATCCCTATCAAACTGCCACCAACATACCTCCCACACCTAGAGAAATCATTCTGAAAATTTATTTGGAACCACAAACAACCTAGAATAGCAAAGGCAATCTTGGCCAATAAAGACAAGGCAGGAGGCACCACAATCCCTGACTTGAAATTATACTACAAAGCCACTGTGATAAAATCAACATGGTATTGGCAACAAAATAGACCCAAGGATCAGTGGAATAGATTAGAAGATGCAGAGGCATCTACAATCACACTCAGCCATCTGATCTTCGAAAAAGGGGCTCAACAAGCTCACTGGAAGAAAGACAGTCTCTTTAACAAATGGTGCTGGAAAACATGGCTTTCTACATGCTGAAAACTAAAACTTGACCCAGCTCAATTACCATGCACCAAGTTAAAGTCAAAATGGATTAAAGATCTAAACATTAAAACAGAATGACTCCATCTCCTGGAAGAGAAAGTAGGAGGAACTCTTGAAGACATAGGGGTAGGTAAAGAGTTCATGAACAAACATATATTTGCACGGGAAGCACTTGAAAGAATCAACAACTGGGATCAACTCTTCTTAAGGAGCTTCTGCATGTCAAAAGAAATTGTCAACAGAGTGAAAAGACAACCCACAAGTTTTGAAAAAACCCTAACTAATAAGCAATCAGACATAGGTCTACTGTCTAGAATATATAAAGAACTAAGATATAACAGGGTCCTCAAATACAAAGACCCAATTCAGGAATGGGCATCTGAGATGAATACACACTTCTCAGAGGAAGAAATTAAAGAAGCGAATAAATAGATGAAAAAATGCTCCACATCATTAGTCATCCATGAAATGCAAATAAAAACAACACTGAGATACCATCTCACTCCAGAAAGAATGGCTATCATAAGGAAATCAACCAACAACAAATGTTGGAGAGGTTGTGGGGAAAAGGCAACACTTCTCCACTGCTGGTGGGAATGTAGACTGGTACAACCATTGTGGAGGTCAGCGTGGAGACTCCTCAAAAGAGTAGGACTAGAAATCCCATTCAAGCCAGCTATCCCTCTTCTGGGAATTTTCCCAAAGGAACTGAAAACATGGTATCATAGTGATATATATGTACCTATGTTTATAGCAGCACAATGTGTGATAGCAAAATCTTGGAAACAACCAAGATGTCCATCACATGAGGAATGGTTGAAAAAGTTGTTGTATTTGTATATAATACAAATTATATACAATATTACTCAGGTGTTAAGAATGATAATTTTAAAGCATTTATACTGAAGTGGATGCCACTTGAACATATACTCATAAGTGAAATAAACCAGACACACATGTGTAAATATTGTATGGTCTCCCTAGAATAACAAGTGAAAAGCAGAAATACAAAAAGAAACGTACAACAACTAAAATCAATTGAGTCAGATAAGGCAAAGTGAATGGCATATGCTGCAGGTTACTAATCAGCTTTTCTTCTGGATGGTTAACAACCTAAGATCACAAGTCAGAGTTGGAGAAATAGAAGAGCCACACGGCCCGCCAACATTTTGGCCCTAGTCTTTCAAGGTCAGCGAAGACTCAGGGCATAGGAGAACCTGTACTGCAATATCATGGGACTCAGGTGAGCTCCAAATTTTCTGAGCAAGGAGATTATGGAGCCATAGAGAAAAGAGATTGAAGTTCTATAGTGTGCCTGGGGAGAGTCACATGAAGAGAAAACTTTCTCTCAAGCTCTCACAGAGAGCAAACCGGTCAAGCATTGGACGTGACTCATCCACATGGATGACACAGACAAAGGATCTACAGAATAAGGTACAGGACTACAAGATAAACCCTGAGGGGACTTCACTGACCACATAAGAAATATAAAGTTCATGTGTTAGTATATAAGTCTTGATCTATCTAGGTCTTAACCATCCATCAGAAAAGTATAAAAATGAAGTATCCATCGTGGGGCCATAATATTAAGTTGACAACTTCTTCAGATAACTCACCATTGTTGTGGAATGCTGTACTCTGTAGGACTGTGTTGTTGAGTTCAAACACCTAAGTTAGTTGAATGACAATGGAGTGCCCTTCTGTGACAGGTGTAGGCAAAGGAAGGGGTATAGAAAGGAAGAATCCTGATGTGTGTGTATGGACAGTACAGTTGGGATAGATAACGCTGTGCTTCTACATAATTCTATGAGAGGCAAGATTTGCAATAATGGTGGTTGGACTATGGACAACCACTAGGAAAATATCAAGGTCGAAAGTATTAATTATTGAATCTTTGATGTAATTCAGGTATAAAAATTAAGATACGCAAAGAGCTACACTCTCTTAATTTACTGATAAGAGACATCTGCTGTAATAATGTCTGTAAGCATAATACCATGTATGCACCTTCTATGATACCAAAACATTATGAAAACTGTTTGTAACATATTAATTTATCAAATCCATCTTGTCAAAGTATCTTAAAACTGTGTCAATGATATTGTACTTCAATAAAACAAAAATTTAAAAAATAATAAGTAAATAAATAAAAAAGAAAAATAAAAGGAGGGAGGGAGAGAAGTGGGAAAGAAGGGAGAAAAATAGAAGAAATGGAAAGAAAGGAACAGAAAAAGGAAAGAGACATAAGAAAACAAAATCCTTTTCCTTGTCTTATCCTTGAAATACTTATTTGGTTATCAAATCCATCTTGTCAAAGTATCTTAAAACTGTCTCATTGATATTTGCACTTCAATAAAATAAAATACAATAAATAAATAAAACACATACTATAAGTCTTATCAGTTCAAATGCCACATGCTGGCCAGGCATGGCGGTGCGTACTTCTAATCCCAGCACTCAGGAGGCTGAGAAAGGAGGATTTCTGTGCATTTGTGCCCAGCCTGAGCTACAAAATGAGTTCTTAGCCAGCCTGAGCTGCATTGTGAAACCCTGTCTCAAAAAACAAATGAACAAAAAAGATAGACATTGCATGCAAATACTAGGTTAATGACACACAAAAGTGAAACAGAAAAATAATTAAGACTAAAAGACAAGGAACGGTGTACATGAAATACACAGATGCAGTGTTTTGGTCTTGGAAAGCTCATTATCACACTTACTGAAACTACCACTAAGTGAAAAAGGCATATCCTCCCTAGACACAGCAACACCAGAGTCCTACTGATGAATTTTGTCCTCTCAACAGAAAATTATACAAAGACCAAAAACCTGATACACTCAGCAAACCGACTCAAGCAAAAGTCATACACAGTGCTGAGTTTCTTTCAGAACTAGAGAGTGAAATAAATCACTCACTTACAGTTTTCTTTTTACTTTTACCTGGACCTTTGGCTTTTAAAGGTTCCTTGTAGTCCTTGAGTTTGGCTGGGATTGTGTTTGTACTGCCATTATCAACATGCTACTATTTTAATTTTTTATTTTGTGTGGATGAAGAGTGTTCAGATGTTCTTGCTGAAGAGGAAATTGTGATAATTAATCTGGAGAGGTAATTTCTGAGCCACGAGTGCTTCGCTGTGGCTCTCATGTGCTCCCCATACATATCTTTGTGTACATTGCCTCTGAGGTACACATCACTGGGGGTTCCTACAGAATTCACTTAAGAGAGACAGGAAATCTTTCCTTGGAAATCCTTGAGAAAGGGTTGATAGTAGGAATAGAGCAAAAAAACAGACAGAAATGAACACGTTCCTTCCTTCTTTCTAAGTCCAGCTCGCACATTGATCCTGATCCGTTTGGGAGGAACCCAAAATATCCCAGGGAATGAGTCATTTAAAGATGGGGTGAAGAGGAAGGCAAGAAGAACTACAAGAAAAGAGTCTGTCCCTGTCTCTACCTCTTTCAAGAATTTCACAGGTCTTTATTAGAATCCTAACAAATAGATAAGCAAAATGTTTCACTCATCCTTGCTTAGAAGTTGATATTAGTCATGCTTGTACCTCCTAACTGTTCTCTAAGGTTGGAGAATGTGACTAATGTATAGATGAGGATAACCAACTGGCTTGAGCTCCCTACTCTGATGCTGGTGCCCCACAGGGCACCTGCGGGCAGGTGCACAGGGATCATGCCAGCAGTAACCTCTGAGGTAGCCCAAAGACCTAGGGAGGCAGCATAGCCAGAGCTCAGACCCTGAAAGCTACCAAGAAAAGCTTCTTTTGCTCTTACAGCTGTCATTAGTCTAAATCCAGAGACCACAAGAAGAAAATTGCATTTTTTCCATAATCTCAAACCAAAATCAACACAATTATTGTAGGCAACAAATATAAAACATTAAGAGAAACAACCTGCTCGCTCCCCCTATCCCTCTCTCATACAGGAGATTTCTTTCCCTCAATAAATATATTCTGCTCATAAAAGAATTAGAAATCATACATATTTGTATGTCAACATACTGTTATAATAGACAGTTCCGAATAATACTCATGCTCATTTTTGTTACAAAATTACTTATTGACCTATCACAAGATACCATTACTTAATAAATAATGACATATACAGCTATATCTTGAATTTATATTTCTAATACTTTTATAGACCTCACTCTAATGTAATATTTTAAAATAAATTATCCAGATTAAAGTAAATTACTTCTAAGGTAATTTATTTTAATCTGGATAATTTAATTTAAAATATTATTTGAGAAGGCATTTATTTACTTCATGATATAACAAAGGAGTCTTTGGCACAAGAAGTTAAGAAACTTAGTCAAAGAACATCACTGCTTTTTCTGAAGTCATGACATACACAGCTAGAATTCAGGTATCCTAAAAGAGTACTTCTCAAGCTAAGAGTTATATAGGATTTTTTTTACAGAGGAAAAATTTTAGAGGGATATATAGAGTTAGATGTAAAACTCCAATATGTCTACAAATGTAAAATAATTATATAATTAATTATGTGATGAAATAGAACAAAACTAATAAAGTTCCAATTATTTATATGGATAGATGAATGAATGCTGTCATTGTTCTGCTAAAGCACCCTGAAAGTGGCCCTGCCTGTGGTAGCACAGGTTCTGTACCTGAGAGGCTTATATTGCTCTATAGCCTGGCTGAATGAGCTTGCTGTGGTTTTCTTTCTATTTGAACTACTACAAAGACGTCCTTTGCAGATGATACCAGGTGTTTTATTCTCCAGTAGAAAATATCAAGTCTGTTTCTATTTATTTTTTCATAATAAGCAAATGTTTAAACAGCTTAGCTATGCAACAATATAATCATAAATAGGATTGCCATAGGAGTATCTTTTGTGTTTATCCAATTGATTCAGAGGAGGCCTGCATTAATTTTTTTATTGCCATTGAAATGAAAATACACAACTAAGAAATTCTTACAGAAAATACCAGGCTCCCCAAGAATACGCTCTGTGGTGCCAGAGCTCCAGTCAGAAAAGCTATACAACAGCATAACAAGAGGAATCAGCGGGACATGGCTCTTGAGCACATCTGAGCCACTAACCCAGCTACATTTACTCAGGCGAATATGGACTCTCACTCTAAGCTTAGCAGAACTGGCTTGGAGTAAAGCTATCCAGGGATCCATTCTTGATAGGATTAGAAAAGTATGAGGGAAGAAGGGCCAAAGACTTGGGGAGACTTTACTTCTCTAAATAGCCCCACAAAGAATCTTCCATAGGATAGTTGCTTGATGAGTGCATCCAGGTAAATCTTCAAGACCTGACTCTACTTCTGTCTGTGACATATTCTCATAGAGTTCAGGTTACCACAAATGGAAATACCACAGAAGAGGGAAGAGAGAATAAAATTCAACCATTACTTTGATGGGTGAATTTCTCCTTCTAGCAGCTTTGGAGTTTATGCTTAGAACATCTTGGTGCATCTCTAGGTACCAGTGCAAAGAGGCCACTGCTCTTCAGAGGGCATCACTGTCATAATACAAGTCATTTTATCTTCAGAAAAGATACTCTTAGAATTCATCAGGGGAAGTAAAAAGAAAAATAGATATAAAGTGAATCTCCATTATTAGGAGAATGAATGAAATACATTATATATAACGATAACATGAAATGTTATTCATTCATTGTAACTATGAATTATAATTAAGTCATTGCCTGGGAAATTAAATGAACTATACTTGAATGAGAAAGACATTATATAGAAATATATAAAATAAATATGAGCCTATTTCTTTAAAAAATGCCAGAAAACCTTCTGTATGTATGCTATTCTGTATCTAGATATAGATGTAGAGATATAGCTATAGCTATAGATATAGATGTTGACATATTATTGTGTAAGCATGGATAAAAGCTATGAAACTATACACATTAAGGTTTTAATATGGCTTAACTAGGAAATGGTAAGGAAGACTAGTACAGTAGGTGAAGGCATAAAGGATTTATGAAAAAGAGAAATAAAGACTTAAATTTAAAACAATATGACATGTAGTATGCTCACATTTATATGTTATTAAAAACAAAAAATCATGCCCATATTAAAGGAAATGAAAACATAGTAGATAAGAGTGCTAACACTGATTGAAGGATTGAGAATACAGAATGAACAAATCTGTGCTTGCATAAAACCATGGAGAACCCTGAACTTTTCATTAAAATTAAATTTTTCCCTAGTGAGTATTCTAAAGAGAAGACAGGATAGGAAGCACCAAGACTCTCTTACCTGAACACCAACTACACTAGCAGGATATGTCTGATGTCACTACTCTGAAGCTCCAAATTCCACTGAAAGTTGTAACTTCCAGGGGAAGGTTGGATGGCAAGTGGTAGTGAACATCTCAGCTCTTAGCACAGGAGCACGTGCCTACCCAGCCTGTGGCAGGCAGCTGTCCATATCCCCTGCAGAAGCCTCCAAACAGCATGCAGGGTCCAGGGTGGGAAAAAGACCTTGTACTCTGCATACTGAAGACCTGCATTTGAATCACTGGTGGCCACTTCTAAGCAAAAATGTTGGGGACCCTTTTTTGCCCCACCTCATGATCATAAATTCTATCCCTTCAGGCATGGAGACTTCCAGGGGACTCAAATGGGTCTTTTTTTCTTTTCTTTTGTGGATACCAGATACTGAAGACTAACACATAAAAAATAAGTTACATGCATGGAGAAATTTGAAAGAGGCTATCTGTGCCCAAGTTAAGGTACAATAAATAAAAGCATTAGCAGAGTAACAAGAAACAGCACACTCTGAGGCAGAAAATCTGAATTCCAGTTACTACATTATCAGATTTAAATACTCATTATCAATAAAAACAAAATTACAAAGCATACATGGAAAAGAGAAAATATGCTCCATTCAAAAGAAAAAAATATATCAGTAGAAAAAAACTGAAGGAAAATCTACTCAATAAAGACTTGAACATTCTAAAAGATGGTTAAAAAACTAAAAAATATAAGATACTAAAAGTATTAAGAAAATTATACAAGAACAAAGTACTAATAAAATGATAGAAAGCTAAAAAGAAACCAAAAATAAATTCTGGAGCTGAAAAATATAATACCTAAAATGAAATTTTCATGAGCAAGATTCAAAGGCAAATTTGAAAACTCTAGAGAGAAAATCAGCAAGATTGAAGTCAGGACAAGGGATATTTTCCAGTCTCAGGGACAGAAAAAGAAAGGTACTGAAGGAAAATGAACAGAGTCTGAGAGACCTGGGGCTCCCATCAAGAGAAGCAACATAACAATTACTGGGTTACAGAGAAGAGAGGAAGGGCAATTATAGGACCTGAAGAAATCATGACCAAAAACTTCCCAAACTTGATGTAAATATGAGTTTAAACAGGAGTCAAGCACTTATTCCACTGAGCCATCTCTCCAGCCCCTCAAACAACCTCAAAATAAGCTAGCCTCAAAAAGACTCACATTCATGTATTATAATGACACTTTTAAAAGACAAATTAGGTCTTGAAAGTCAAAAAGAATTATTCATCCTTGTTAAGGTTTGGATATGAAATGCCCTCTTAAAAATATGTTGAAAACCTGATTCAATACTCAGAGGTGGAGCTTGGGAGAATGACTGGCTCATGCCACCCCAACTCCCCAAATAGGCTGGGGGTAGGTGACAGAAACTGCGGGAGGTGGGGCACAGGTGATGAAAATGGGACTCTGGAGCACGCTCCGCAAAGGTGCAACTTGTCTCCGGGCCAACCCTCCCTCTCGCCTACATCACCCTTCTCCACCCCGCCCCACCCCAACTTCATGGTGAGCAGCTTTGCTCCCCTGCCCCTTGCGCTGTGTTTCATCACAGGACTAGAAACAATGAAGCCCACCAGCCACTGACTGAAACCATGGCAAAAAATGAACCTTTTTGTCATAACAAACTTTCTAACACATACATCAACCATCAACAAGATTATCCATGGACCTCTTCTCAGTAACTTTAGGGGTGCAAAGGTAATGGGCTAAAGTGTGTAAAGAACTAAAAGAAAAGAACTGTCAATCAAGAATTCTGTAAATTACAAAATGCTTCTTCAACATTAAGAAAGAAATTATGACCTTTGTGGAAAAAGGCTGAGAATAATTGTAAGAAATGCTTGAGGGAGCTAGTTAGTTAAAATGAAGGGACACTAGACAGCGTCTAGAAGCAACATGAGAAAAATGTCTCAACTAAGATAAATACAATACAAATGTGGGCAATTATAGAATTTGTATCATTATAGCAATGATCAGTGACTGTGTATCTTGTTTCCCACATGGTCTAAGAGGATAATACACTTTAGGAAAAAATTATTAGTCTGAAAACTAGTGGCTAATGCATTTCAAGGCATCATTACTGTATGATTTGGATCACACATGTATAAAGACTTAATACTATAGCATCAGTGATCAAAAGGGTGGAACAGAAGCAGGACTATTTTTGTATGTTATTGATGTCAAGCTGGTATAAATTCAAGTTAGAATGTTACAATTTTAGAATATTAAATGTGATCCCCATGGTAATCACAAAAAACAGCTGTACAATGTACTCCAAAGAAAATAAGAAATGAATCTAAATGTTTGAGTACAAAAAATGTTATCCACATACAGCTAAAAGAATAAAGAAATACAGGAAATGAAGAATAGAAACTCTATAGGTATATAAAATAGAAACTCTAAGGTATATAAAAAATAGCAAAATGACAGAAGTAAATTGTTCTTTAAGCATAAATGGATTATGTCAAGCAAGAGTAAATGCATTAAACTCCCCAATGAAGAGAAATTATCAGAATATAAACATTATTCAGCTGTATATTGTTAAGAAGAGCTTAAACTTAAGCCAAAAGATACAAATAGACTGAAAGTACAATGGTGAGAAAACACTCTATATGTAAATCTCCATCGATAGAAGCAGGATGACTAGACTAATATCACTAGACTTTAAATAAAAAAAAAAAAATTGGCCAGGTATATAGCTCAGTGGCAGAGCACCTGCCTGGCATGCACAAGTTCATGACTTTGATTTCTGGTAAAACAAAAAAATCAATCAATCAATCAATTAAAAAAGTTTAGAAAAGACATCAATAAATGTTGGTAATAGGTCGTCTTTACCTCAATTTGATAAGCTACTGATGACAAACTAACAGCAAATACCATACTAAATAGACAAAAACAAATCTGTCACTTTAAAATCAGGAACAAGACAAGGATAACCACTACCACTACCCCAATTTAATACAGTTCTGGAAACATTAGCCAGAGAAATTAGACAACAGAGACAATAAAAAGGAATAAAGGTAGCAAAAGAGAAAGTTAAATTATCATTATATTCATATGACATGATACTCTACATACAAAACCCCCAAAATTCCATCAAAACACAAGATCAACACTGAAAAATCAATAGCATTCCCACAGACAAACAGCAAATTCACTGATAGAGAAATTAGGTGACACACCCTTCACAATAGCTTCCAAAAAAATGCAGCACATAGGAATCAATATAACAAAGGAAGTAAAAGATCTATACAGTGAAAAATTACAATACTGTGAAAAAAGCGATCAAAGAGGATACAAGAAAATCGAAAGGTATTCCTATCCTTACTAATGGATAGGAAGAACCAACATTGTGAAAATGGCCATACTCCCAAAAGTATTACACAGATTTATTTTTTTTCCATAATTTTATTGAAAAACAAATAGCAATGAAACAGTTTCAAATAAAATTAGTAGGGCAGATTCAATAATTAATACATTGCATATTGTTTTCTTAGTGGTTATTTGTTGTACAAGATGCAAATATTCTATTTACAGTATTAGAGCAGATCTCTCTACTCATTGAATTAAGAGAATGTAGCTGTATACCTATCTTAACGATTTTGAATATACAAAATGGTCATTCATTTGAATCCCCCTTTTTTGTTTAGTTTTGTCATGTAAATATTATAGGTGTGTGAATTCAGCAAAATATTCCAAAGTAGTCCAATGGTCCATAATAGTATTGGGTTTTCCATATGTCTGGCAATGTCAGATGTTGACTTGAGTC
Source organism: Ctenomys sociabilis (assembly GCA_004027165.1). Lineage (NCBI taxonomy): Eukaryota > Metazoa > Chordata > Mammalia > Rodentia > Ctenomyidae > Ctenomys > Ctenomys sociabilis. The sequence goes on from PVKA01038840.1 coordinate 14,890, forward strand.
TTTTACAGCTCAGCATAATAATATGTCTTTACTTCTTGTACTTCATTTTTATACTTTTCTGCTGGATGGTAAGACCAATGTAAAGCAAGACTTTTAATTAATCCCCTCAGGATTAATCCTGAGACACTGTACTGCAGATTGTAGATCCTTTGTCTTTGTCAGCCATGTGGATGACTCATGGCCATTCCTTGACCATTTTTCTCTCTGTGAAAGCCTGAGAGAATGTTTTTTTCCAAGTGACTCTCCTTAGGCACACTCTACATCATCAGTCACTTTCCTCTTTGGCCCCATAATCTCCTTGATCAGAAAATTTGGGACACAACTGAGTTGCATGATATTACACTACAGGTTCTCATATGTCCTGAGTCTTAATTGACCTTGAAAGGCTAGGGCCAAAAATGTTGGCTGTCCTTGTGGCCCTCCTTTTTCTCTAATTTTTAGTCTGCACATTTAGGTTGTTAACACTCCAGAAGAGAAACTTATTATTATTACTATACAACTAGGCTGTTGAGCTTAACCTCACTATCTGTCTAAACATCAAACATCTTAGGCTTAACATTGAACAAGTATTTTTCATCAAATATTGATATATTAAACTTTAAGTCCCTACAAAATATAACATAAAAAATTTAAAAATTAAAATATATTTTAAAAATAGGAATAAACAATTATATATGTTTACACATAAGTTTAGAAATCTAACTGTATACAGCATTAGAGCAGGACAGTCCCACAACACTCCTTTTCCCTGTCTCCTGCCTTCATTCACCACCTCCCCTCCTTTTCAAATGAACATCTATGGAGAGACAGGACAGCAACAATTGGAATGTCATGACAAGCAGCACGTACTCAGAAGCCCAGAATGACTGACACTCCAAGCATGAACCTACTATTACAAATAGCCATCTTCAGTAAAGTTGCTTAGTCCACAGGTATCAGCATATACAGTTAGTCAGGGTGAGAATCCTTCCAATTAACTGCTAGATTCGAAAAATCTTCTGAAGATTCTCATGATCATTGCCTTACCCATCTTGTACATATAACTGTATGGCTTTGCCTCTGTCATGTTCCCTAGCTCTTCTCCTTGCTCTTTCTCCATTATCTAGTCTTCAAGTTCTTGTTTTCCTTTTAATTGTGTTATGCCTTTCTATTTGTAATTCTCCTTTTGAATTCTTATCCTAGGGAGACTGTACATGTTATACAGATTTGATGTAATCCCTATCAAAATATTATTAGCATACCACATACATCTAGAGAAAACATTCCTAAAATTTTTCTGGAACCAGAAGAGACGTGGAATAGCAAAAGTAATCCTGGGAAACAAAGTCAAGTCAGAAGACATCACAATCCCCAACTTGAAATTATACTTCAAAGCTACTATGATTACATCAGCATGATACTGACAAGAAAAGCAGTAATGAGGATCAATGGACCAGATTAGAAAATACAAGCACAATTACAATCACACTCAGCCACCTTATCTTTGACAAAGGGGACAAAAGTTTACTGGAAGAAAGATAGCATCTTTAATAAATAGTGCTAAAAAAACTGGCTTTCCACATGACAAAGACTAAAACTAGACCCACATCTATCACCTTGCACTGAACTAAATTCAAAATGGATCAAAGATCTAACATCAAAACAGAAATGCTAAATCTACTAGATGAAAAAGTAGGTAGAAACCTTAAAGACCTACGAGCAGGTAGAGTTCATGAACTGCGTGGGAAATACTTTAGAGTGACCAACTGGAATCTCATTTTATTGAAAACCTTTTGCACATCAAAAGAAGTAAGCAACGAAGTAAAAAGAAAACACATGAATTGGGGAAAAATAGTCTACTGTCTGTCAAAGGACTTACGTCTAGAAAATATAAAGAATTTAAAAAAGATCAGGCCCCTATAATTCAAAGACCCATTGACATGAATACACACTTCTTCAAGAAATTAATACAAATGGCAAATAAATATTTGATTTAAAATGCTCAACATGATTGGTCATTCAAGAAATGTTAATTGAAACAACCCTGAGATTCCACCTAACTCCAGAAAGAATAGCTGCCACCTAGAAATCAGCCATGGTGCTGGGAAGATGGCTTAGTAGAATAAGTACTTTCCTGGCAAGCACAAGGGCCTAAAAGAAAAGAAGTTAACCAATAACACATGCTCGTGAATATGTGGAAAAAAAAGAAAATTTCTCCACTGTTAGTGGAAATGTAGATTGGTGCAGTCAATGTGGAAATCAACATGGAGATTCCTCATAAAACTAGGGTTACATGTTTCATTTTACCCAGCTATTTCCATTCCTGATCTTTTTCCAGAATAATTGAAGACATCATACCACAATTATGTTTCTTTACCCATGTTTATAGCAGCACAATCTGTAATAGCTAACTCTTTCAAACAACCCCAATGCCCATAAATTTAATAAAAAGATGTATTTTTATACAACTGAGTATTACACAGCTGCAAAGAGAGAAAAACTCAAAGTTTTCTTAGCTAAATAGATGCTACTAGAGACCATGCTGAGAAGTGAAATAAATCAGACTAGTACATGTACACACTGCATTGTCTTCCTAGTGTAAGAAACTGAAAGAGTAAATAAAATCCAACAGGTACAATAGATATTGTGAGACAGAAAGAAACTACTAAGAAGAAAAGAACAACTGAGATAGGGAAGAGGAGAAAAGAAAAAAGGAAAGGAAATACACACACACACACACACACACACACACACACACGATAGCTATGGTAATTGTACTATTAATTTCCTTTGGCTTAGTGAAAGAAACCATGGGCCAGGGAGATAGCTCAGTATAACAAGCACTTGCTAGTCAAGCACGAGGGCCTGAGTTCAATCCCCATTTCCACCAAAAAAAAAAGAAAGAAACCTTTAATGGTTTAACGTTTGATCACTTCTACCAGATATATTACCAGATTACTATAGATAGATAGATAGCTAGATAGCTAGATAGATAGATAGATAGATAGATAGATAGATAGATAGATAGATAGATAGATATAGATATAGATATATATGCATGCCTATATCTGGTAATCTGAACAGCTACTTTGAAAATAACAATGTGCAATATAAAAAACATTGTCAATTTCCTATTAACTTATTTTGAAATTCTGTATTTTGTTATTATTTTTTATTCTTTTTAAAACAAATAAAAAGAGATTTAATACAACAATAAGAATACAACTACAAACTTCATATACTAATGACAGGCCATGCAAATAAAAAAAGCAAAAACTGAGAGACTTAGAGGGTAAAAAAACTTCTACAAATAGTAGCTAGTGACAGGGACTCGGCAGATGGCTCAGTGGAATAAGCGCTTCCCTGACAAGTTCAAGGGCCTGAGTCCAATCCCTGGTTCCACAAAAATAAATAAATAAAATAGCTAGTGACATAAATACCCACTTTCACTAATGGATAAAAGATTTAGAGAAAATATAATTAAGGAAATAGGTAACAGAATGTCACTTTGAGATATAAAGAGAATTAGAATCATATATCCACATAAAAGCATATATATAAACGTATACTACTCATGATAGTTAAAAAGAGAAACAGCTCGAGTACCCATCAAGGATAAATGAATAAACAAAATGTGAATATCTGTACAGTGATACAGTGACATGCTATTTAGTGCTAAAAAAGAACGAAGTCTTATCCATGCGATGACATGGACACATACTGAAAACATTATGCTACCTGAAGGACACCAGATGCAGAGAACCATACACTATACCGTGCCCTGTGTGGAAAACTTTCAGAATAAAGAATTTATGCCAACAGAAACAGATTAGTCTAGGCCAGGAGCTCCAGGGAAGGAGAAATAGGAAGCAAAGAATATCACATTTCTTTTCACAAAATACAAATATGAAGGTTGATAGCTCAGCAAACTAAGCACCTGCTGAGCTTGACCCACACCCGCCCCACCCTGCCCCGCCGCAGGTGCACAGAGCTGGCCACCAAGACTTAGCATGGCGGTGCACGCCTGTAATCCCAGCACTGAGGAGGCCGAAAACAGGGAGGATCACTATGAGTCTGGGCTGTATAGTGAGACCCTGTACCAAATACATTAAAAAAAGAGATGGTTGTACAGCATTGAAAAACTACTCAATTGTATAAAATATAAAGCTGAATTTTATCATATGTGAATAGTATATCAAAAAGTTATTTTAAAACAGCAAATGACTGAAAAGGACAGCACACTTGCACCTAGAATGGAAGACTGCGGAGCTGATTAACACAGATGGGATGAAGGGAAGAGCAGGCTCCGCCTTCCGTGCACCACGTACTCTCGTCACTGACTCCTCGTCAGAGCAGGCGGTCCTTTTGGTCTGTACCACATAATCTGTGACCCAGAATCTGTTGATTGGTGAGAGATTTTTTTCTTTCCTTAGAGTTTATATTTAAATATTTATAAAACATATAGGGGATAAAAAGTAAAAGTTAAAGCCCAGATACAAGATGTAACCTAGAAAAGAAATCCTTATTAAAACAGCATAAAAGAAAGATGCAGGCTTTTTTTTTTCCTTTTCCACTTTATGTTTGTTTTCAAAATGTCATTGATGCCAACTTTTTTTTTTTACTTATGCCAACTTTTAAAATAACAGCTGTCACATAACCATGTAATGCCCATCTCACACTCACAAAGCCCAGCTGTGCTACAAAGTATAGTACTACAATTATTCTGGTTTAGACTTTACAAACGGCAACATGCTCAGGACTCCCAGGGGAAACATCTTAGTGCAACACTACTTCCAGCTTGCTTCTGCTAGAAGCTCACTCCTTGCTTTCTTACCCAACAAAACTAGGTAGGAAAGAATGTCTGAGCCGGGCGTGGTGGCGCATGCCTGTAATCCCAGCACTCGGGAGGCTGAGGCAGGAGGATTGTTGTGAGTTCGAGACCAGCCTGAGCTACAAAGTGAGCTTAAAGCCAGCCTGAACTGCATAGCAAGACCCTGTCTCAAAAAGACAAAAAAAAAAAAAAAAAAAAAAAAAAAAAAAAAAAAAAAAAAAAAAAAAAAAAA
>PVKA01038841.1:0-19930 GCA_004027165.1 Ctenomys sociabilis
AAAAAAAAAAAAAAAAAAAAAAAAAAAAAAAAAAAAAAAAAAAAAAAAAAAAAAAAAAAAAAAAAAAAAAAAAAAAAAAAAAAAAAAGAAGAGAGGGCAATACATAAAGCTGTGAGTGAGAAGTCTATTCAGTGGAAACCCCAGAAGTTTAGAAAAGTCAGAAGCATGGATCATCTCAGGCAAACTGCAAGAAAGGAGCAAAGCAGGCCTGAGAAAGAAGCCATGGGAGCTACTACCACCAGAAGTGCCATAGGGGTGGAACCATGTAGGGCCTTTGGAGCTCACAACTCAGTGCAGACTGCTTCGGATATTCCAGTAGGAACTATGGGATTCAATGTTTTCCCTGCTGGATTTTAGACTTGTGTTGGTCCCAGTGATTTGTATTGCCGTGTTGTTTGCAACTGATGGATTGGTAATGTTTGTCTTGTGCCTTTGAATGCTGGATGTGTTCAACTTTTCTTTTGTACAGGAGCTCACAGCTAAGAGTTTGCCTTGGATCTTAGAGGAGACTTGGGATTTGACTTTTCAGCAATGCTGAAACTGTTGGGACTTTCACAACTCTTAGAGAATAAAATGTCTTTTGCACAAAGGGATGTGCATGAGACTTTGGGGGTTCAGGGGCGGAATGTTATGGTTTGTGCCTGGCTCTCACCCTAAAGCCTCATGTAGTCATGGGGTGGGGACTTCTAGAGTTTGTGATTAACTCATGATCCACTGGAATTATGGGTGATCCAAGGCTGGAATTATGGGTGTGTGTACTTCCCCCAGCCAGGAGCAGAAAGCCTGAATGCAGTATAAGAGAGACAGAGATACAGACTCTCTCTCTCTCTCTCTCTCTCTCTCTCTCTCTCTCTCTCTCTCTCTCTCTCTCTCTCTCTCTCTGTCTCTGTTGCCATTATTGCCTTTTGCCATTGTTGTTGTTCTGCAGCCCTGAACTGGATGTTCTCTACCCTGTCCCACTCTGGCTTGTAGCTGGCTGAGTATGAACTGAAACCTCCAATAACTGTGAGCTGAAAAATACCTTTACTTCCTTCATTTTGGGTTTTGGGTATTTGTCCCACCAACGAGAGAAGAGTAACTGAGACATTCAGATATTTTATTAATGCTTTTTATTTAGACAATTTATATACAACGAAGTACATCAATTTGAAATATGCAATTCGATGGTTTTTAATATATATTCAGAATTGTACAACCATCACCATGTTCTGAGGTTTGAAGTTATGCATTATTCCACAAAAAACACTGTTGATGACTAATAGTAAATCATCCTTCCTGCCCACACTTCTCTGACACAGCATGTAACAACAGCACGAATAGAGTTGCAGAACATCCATGTCTTGCTTCTAGTTTTAAGATAAATGTATATTCTTGTTTTGAAATTCTGTACCACACATATTGTTTTTTGTTACTGTGTTTCTGTCTTTATTTCTATTTGTTTTGCATTTGTTTTTATTCTCCAAAATAAAATTAAATAAATGAACACAAAAGATCAATGTTCCTCATGGTATCCTGCTAAGTTCAATTTTTAGTGTATTTGGTAGATATCATGTATAAGGCTAAGGTTCCTTACATTTGTTTCAACAGAAGTTTTACTATTTTAAAATGAACTAATGCTTTCAGATTTTTTGTGTCTGCATGTAGATTTTTTTCCTGCATCTAGATTTTTGAGAATCTCATGCCTCATTTCCAACCGTCCCAGCTTTCCATATGTGAACATGTAAATTAAAGTTTTAAAGATTCAATATCAGTGGACACTCTTAATATATTCCTAAGGCTGCTAAAATATCAAGTCATGTGTCTACTGTTTTAGTTTTTAAATGTTACTGCATTTTTCCTTGGTGATTTCTTCTTTTTCAGGAGAGTTCAGCCAAGCATTTAGAAGTCTGAGTCAGATTCATTACTTCTAGATACATGTACCACAAAGATTGTAAGGATCCTTAGGGCACTATGTTATTTGTAAATGAACACTTCCACATTATTTGTATATTAAAAAGTGGACAACAGGGATGGGAAGATGACTCAGTGGAATAAATGCTACCCTGACAAGAACAAGGGCCTGAGTTCAATCACTGGTTCTGCCAAAAAAAAAAAAAAAAAAAAAAAAAAAGCATATGCCACTACACATGCTTTTCTAAAAATTGCTGTACAGATTTAATGCAATCCATATCAAACTGCCACCAACATACCTCCAGACCTAAAGAAATCATTCCTAAAATTTATTTGGAAGCACAAACGACTTAGAATACCAAAGGCGATCTTGGCCAATAAAGACAAGGCAAGAGGCTTCACAATTCCTGATGTGAAATTATACTACAAAGCCAGTGTGATAAAATCAACATGGTATTGCCAACGAAATAGACCTGAGGATCAATGGAATAGATTAGCAGACACAGAGGCATCTACGAACACATTCTGTCATCTGATCTTAAAGGGGCCAAACAGACTCACTGGAAGAAAGATAGCCTCTTTAACAAATGTTGCTGGAAAACATGGCTTTCTACATGCCAAAAACTAAAACTTGACCCAGCTCTATCACCATGCACTAAGTTAAAGTAAAAATGGATTAAAGGTGTAAACATTAAAATAGAAATACTCAATATCCTGGAAGAGAAAGTAAGAGGAACTCTTCAAGACATAGGGGTAGGTAAAGAGTTCATGAACAAACATATATTCGCATGGGAAACACTTGAAAGAATCAACAACTGGGATCAACACTTCTTGAGGAGTTTCTGCACATCAAAAGAAATCATCAACAGAGTGAAAAGGCAACCCACAAATTTTGAAAAAAATCCTAACTAATAAGCAATCTGACAAAGGTCTGCTATCTAGAATGTATAAAGAACTAAGATATAACAGCACCCTCATACTTAAAGACCCATTTCAGAAATGGGCATCTGAGATGAATACACACTTCTCAGAGGACGAAAATAAAGAAGTGAATAAATATATGAAAAAATGCTCCACATCGCTATCCATTCATGAAATGCAAATAAAAATAACACTGAGATAACATCTAACTCAAGAAAGAATGGCTATCATAAAGAAATCAACCAACAACAAATGTTGGAGAGGTTGTGGGGAAAAGGGAACACTTCTCCACTGCTTGTGGGAATGTAAACTAGTACAACCATTGGTAGGTCAGTGTGAAGACTCCTCAGAAGAGTAGGACTGGAAATCCCATTCAAGCCGGTCATTGCCCTACTGGGAATTTTCCCAAAGGAACTGAAAACATGATATAATAGTGATATATATATACGTATGTTTATAGCATCACAATTTGTGATAGTAAAATCTTGTAAACAACCAAGTTGTCCATCACATGAGGAATGGTTGAAAAAGGTAGTATTTCTATATAATGGAGTATTACTCAGGTATAAAGAATGATAAACTTGAAGCATTTATATTGAACTGGATGCCACTTGAACATATACTCATAAGTGAAATAAACCAGCCACACATGTGCAATTATCATATAGTCCCCCTAGTATAAGACATGAAAAGAAGAAATACAAATAGAAACGTATATCAACAACTAAAAAGTATTGAGTCAGATAATTAGGGCAAACTGAATGGCCTACACTGCAGGGTACTAATCAGCTTTATTCTGTATGGTTAACAACCCAAGTTCACAGATCAAAGTTGGAGAAATAGAAGAGCCACAAGGCCAGCCAACATTTTGTCCCTAACCTTTCAAGGTTAGCAAAGACTCAGGACATAGGAGAACCTGTACTGTAACATAATGAAACTCAGTTGTGCCCCAAATTTCCTGAAAAAGGAGAGTATGGAGTCACAGAGGAAAGAGACTGAAGTTCTCTAGTGTGCCTGGGGAGAGTCACATGGAGAGAAAACTTTCTCTCAGGCTCTCACAGAGAGCAAAGTGGTCAAGCATTGGCCATGACTCATCTACATGGATGACACAAAGGATCTACAGAATAAGGTACAGAACTACAAGATAAACCCCGAGGGGACTTCACTGACCACATCAGAAATAAGAAACTATGGGATTTGGTATATAGGTCTTGCTCTATTTTGGTCTTAATGATCCAGCAGAAAAGTATAAAAATGAGGTGTATAATGTGGGGCCATAATAATAAGTTGTGTTGTAAATGGCTACAGTGGACAATTTCTTCAGATAACTCACTATTGTGGAATGTTGGACTGTGTTAGATTGTGTAGTCAAGTTCAGGAACCTAAATTGGTTGAATGATAATGGAATGCCCATCTTTGACAGGTGTAGATAAAATGAAGGGGTATAGAAAGGAAGACTCATGATGTGTGTGTATGGACAGTACAGTTGGGATAGATACACCATGCTTCTACATAATTCTATGAGAGAGAAGATTTTCACTAATGGTGGTTGGACAGGATATTATGTCGGCTTCTAGTACTATGGACAACCACTAGGAAAATAACAAGGTAGAAAGTATTAATCATTGAATCTTTGATATAATTCAGGTATAAAAAATAAGATACATAAACAGCTACACTCTCTTAATTTACTGATAAAGAGACATCTGCTATAATAATGTCTGTAAGTATAATATCATGTATCATGTATGCACCTTGTATGGTACCAAAACATTATGAAAACTGTTTGCAATGTTTTAATTTATCGAATCTGTCCTTTTAAGGTGTCTTATAACTGTCTCATTGATATTTGTACTTCAATAAAATAAAATAAAAATAAATAAAATAAATGGGCTTAATTCCAGTATTGCTAAAAAAATAAAAATGGACAAAACTCAAGTATTTTCCTAAAACCTAGTTCAGTGCTTTTTTATATATTAAGTACTTAGAAAATGTTTATAGGATGAATAAATATTTTCTGAGCATATTTTTAGGTATAGATTGTGAGGAAAGAGAATGAGAAGTACAAAATAATACCACGGTTTTGACGCAGAAAAATAATGAGTCTTCTGATAAACAAGTAGAGAGCCAGAACTGAGGCTGACATACAGGGATGTATGATTGGTTTTCAGCTACATTGACCCAGAGGAAGCAGCAGTATTTTTTGTTAAGTGATATTAAGTTTCTGGAGAAAGATCGGGATTGTATAAATTACAGTATTAATTATTTTCAATAAGGTGGTGGTTGAAACTATACCACAAGCTGCTATAACTGAGCTAGTGCACATAGACTACGAAAAATAGTAAGTCTAAAATTCAGCCTTAAATGGAGTGGAAAGAGAGCACAACCTACAAGTATATACAAGAGTTACAGTGCAAGACATAGGATAATGAAGGTAGTGTGATATCAGAGAAACATTGGAGATGAATTTTACGCAAGAGAGGATTGTTTAAGGAACAGTTATTCATCAGATTCACATACTGTGTTGGGTACATGAGTCCTCAGAATGGCCTTAGCCCAGTTATAGTTATGATCCCAATGATAAAAATTATGCTTCTTGGTGGAACCAGAGATTGAACTCAGGCCCTTGTGCTATGTATATTTTTAATATGAGTTTAACCAATGAATCAGGAAGAAGAGTTTGGATTATGAATTTTCCATATACCTTTGTTTTATGTATACCTATATGTGAACACTATTAAAGTACATCTTTAGATATAAACATTTCCAAATATAGCTGGTAGAAAGATAGTGTTCCTGCTTTTTAAAAATCCCATTATACCCTTTAAATATTTTTAAAGCTATCTGGATGAAAAAGAACACTGCCTCTTAGACATTTAAATAGGTTTGAAAGAGGCTTGCACCTGTTACAGAAGTTTCTAAGGAAACCAACTGTGTGCTAACATCAACTAAAAGTCACCAACAACATGCTGCAGACATGGGCAAGTTACGATAGTAATTTTCTTTCTATCCCATTTTCTTCCTCCTAACAAGAAATGAAAATGTTTAGGCCAGAAACTTGGAAAGGAAAATAGGACTTTTTTTAAAAAGAACTTTAAACTGGCATCTATAGGTTTGACCTGCTAGTTGGGGTTATCAAGGATTGAATGAGAGCTATTTGAAAGAACTTTTCATAAAAAGCTGTTTCAATGGTTTAAAGTGCTGAAATCATAGGCAGGACACATGTAATTATTTATATAATTTATTATTCTTCAAATATTTAGAGTTAGAGTATGGTATACTTAAGCATGAGGTGAACAACTAGATTTAAACGAAATAGTGGCTGTTGCTTCATGAAAGGGCATGTCATTCATTTTTGTAATTTTTATTTTTAGTGCATATTTTCAATATATAATGATTACATTTATTGTGGGGAGCTGGCACATGCAAATAACACTATTTTTTATTCCCCTTTCCCTCCCTTCTATCTTCCTGTCATCCATCTGTTATCATAGGTTATGTATCACATTTTTGTGAAAATTGGAAATTATTTTCAGTTTTGTATAAAATTGCATTTGTGTAAGAGAGCTTAAATGGCTGCATGTGTATTTTTTTTTTTTTTTTTTTTGTATTTTACGGAAGGGTCTACGGGGTGTTCCGTGTCTCACTACTAGATCAGACTTGTAATGATCCACCTGTTTACAACCTCCCGAGAGCTGTGATTACAGGTGAGCACCACCATGCCAAGACTCAATTACTGTCCCAGTGTACCTCGGGGTGGGGCCGGCATGATAGGCCCCGGGGATGGAATGCCCGCCCCAGTGCCTGCATGTAGATGCTTTAGTCTGCTGAACTATTTGGCCAGCCCTTGTAGGTGTATTTAACACAAAAAAGATGTACACTGAATATTTGTCTTAGTTGTTTATGATAAAATCTGTTACCCTGAATTGTGAGGAGTAATCAATATTATAGAGCTCACAAGCAGGACTTGGAAGGTAAAGAAAGTGTTTTTAAATTAGTCACAGAAATAACCTGAGTCTATTGTCTTGAATGTAGGAAGATTTAGAATCCAAAAGTCAAAGAAGAACAAAAGCCAATGTCTATCAATAGAAACACAAGGATAGGCCAGGCAGACATATTGCCCCAGCATATGAATGCTTTGAGATGCAAAACAAACCTTCTCAGGTCAGATAGCCTTTTGTGCTTTTAAGCTGTAGTACAGAACAACTGACTTCCCACAAACTGGCAAGCACTAGAAGCTGGCCAGCAGCTGCATTGTTCTGATTTGTTGCCTCAGCCATTCTTCAATCTGGAACAGATCCTGATATAATCCTTTCTATTTAGACCTAAGGTCATAACTTAGATAGGCTGTCCAATTGACTGCAATATACCTGATTTGAAGGCTTCAAGTCCTGAAAGCAAAGCCTGCAAACTGCTAACAGAATAGACCCAAATGCACGAAGTGATGGTAAAATAAATAGGTACACACTGTTTCTTTCTTAAACATTGCACGTAAGATGAACATGTTTGTTCTGAACAATAGATATAATGATAGCGAAAGGTGGAACATCGTGGACCAATTTAGTATCCTTTAAGTTTTTATTTTTCTCTTCCAGATATGTTCACAAGAATAAAATGAAGAGAATCATATCTTAAATCATTCAAACAATTGACTTTTTCTATGACAAAACACATTTTTTGTGAAAGGACCATTGTCTGAAATTCTGTCTATATGTAAAAGGAGAAAGTAAATAAGGATATTTTGTACAGTTATTTCTAAAATCCTTAAAATGATTTTAGTTGGCATTTTTCTTTTCCATGCTTAAAAAATTCAATCATTTCCTAGATACTTTAATATGATACATTACATTTGATGACCCCCTTCCTCCAAACTTCTCATAGTTATTTTGTGAACCTCTCAGGATTACTTGGTTTTCTCAGTTACAGATACTTAATTGGCTACAAATATTCAAATCCAGATTAAACCTAATGTTTATGGTTTTTCCTGTTAAGCCACTTGAAACCACAAAGCACAAGTCCAATATTTGACTATAATTATCTGCCAGTGTATTCAGATTAAGTGCTTTGTTGCCTGTTGTCTTTAGAAAGGAATTTTACTACCCAAAAGAGATATCTTGTTTGCAATTTTTAGGCAGTGAAATCTGCAATGATGTATAAAAAAGAATGAGATACTTTTTCTGAAGCTAAAAGCTGTATGTATTTCAACATAACCCATAACACAGATTTAATCTTTATATAAGGATCAGTTAGATGCCATTGCTGCTTAGCCTTAAGCCTGGCTGGGTCCTGGCATGGTTTGTTCACTGTCAGAATATCCTTGTAGGAGCCAGCGGGATGACTCAGTGGAATAAGTGCTTTCCTGGCAAGCTTGAGTTAAATCCCCGGTTCCACAAAAAAAAGGTAACAAGCACATTACTCAGACACTGAATGGATCACTATTGGTTGAATGAATAAATGAGTTGGTAGAATTTATTAAACTAATTCTCAAAAACAAACAAACAAACAAAAAAAAAAACGCATAGAGACCATTTGTTCACCAGGTATCTAATCTATCTAAAATAATGCATCTTAAACTTTACTGGGCAAATGATCACTTGTATAAATGACTTTGTAAAATGATAAACTCCAGCACTGGGCAAAACCTCAGAATTTATATTTCAGAAGTGATCTTATGTGACACCATTGCTAAATTTTAACTTGAGAAGTAAAGATGTAGAACACTTTAGGGCAAAGTTTTTCCAAATTGCCTGATTAAATAATTAAATGGGATATGGATTACTTATTTAAATCAAAGTCTCCAGAGGGTGACTCACTCAGCCATCTGAATTTTTTTCTTTTTTAAAAAATCCTTTTTTTTTCTGTATTTGCTTTGAGTGACTTACATGAATGGAAAAATAATAATTTAGGATAACTTGGGGCACAAACTTAAAAATATATGGATGTATTACCTGGTTAAAAGCCTTTTGAATGTATTATAGAGACTCAGAGAGGACACCGGGTAGATGAGAAAACATGTAATTACAGTTTTGCCTGGGTGACATTCTGACATATAGCTTAGAGTTAAGAGAAGATAGAAAATGAGGGAATGATTTTTTTTTAACCAGGAGTACTGACATCATTTTTACATGCACAAAATGTTATTTCTTATTCTGGGTTTTTGTTTCACTTCTCAACTAAATTTGGTATCTTGAAAACAGTCAAATTTATAAACAAATCTTTGAGTATTGCATTAGCTCCAAACATGTTCTTACAATTATTTCCTTTTCTCCCATTGTGAAATACCAGAAAGCCTTGTTTTCCTGAACAAATAAGTGTAAAGGAGCAGGTTGCTACCACTCTAGCCGCTTCCTTAACATCTACCCACCAAGCGATTCTACAGCATGAGGCTCAGCAGTGGAATATAGTCCAATGCACTTTGGTCTGCAGCTATTCTGGTGTGATATTGTTTCAGGCATCACCAATGACCAAGCTGAAAACTGCTCTGGTAAGACATTCTGAATGAAGTGTGCCATGAGCATAAGTTGCTAGGAATAGGCAGACAACCTAGTGGCAAATGCTAGCTTGGAAACTTGGAGCACAATGAAATAACCACTGACATGCCAAAGGCCACATTATAAGTCAGTGGCATGGCTCATATTTGTATTAAAAATTTCTTATTTCCATTTCCAAGTTGTAGCCTTTGGGCTATTGATGTCCGTTGTCTTGAAATTATCCTCTGGAAAGATCTGATTCTTATATACTACTTCTGAATTGTCTCTCTATCTCTCATATCTGTAATTAGGGTAGAGGCTACGATTTGGAGCCAAACACACGGGCAGAGTTTTCAGGTTATACAAAGCAAGAAAAATGTTTCTTTGTGAGTAGATGTTAGGCTTGTGATTTGTTAAGCTACATTTTAGAATGGAAAGCTACAGGGGACACAGGCTCCATTATTATCTGTTCATCTTATCACCTGTGCTTTCCTGATCCTCAGGACACTTCAGAAAAGTCTACTGTGAAACCTCTGGTAAGGACACCTATTAATTTTCATGGCCAGTTTTGTGGGACAAGAAATTTCACACTTAAACGCTTGCAAATTTGGCTGCATTGCTAACAGTTGTTAGTTTTGAATTTTGGAGAGCTATTCCCAGTGAGGAGAGATGTCTATTTGTGTGTATGCCTGTAGTTTTTTAGCTGCTTTCAGATGTGGATAACTGAATAGCCTAAGCATATGATACACCTTCCATCTATTTTTTCTATACATACCAAGCAAGTAAGTCATGCTGATTTGTAACTTCTACTTACAAATAAAATGATATAAGAGATTCAAAAACATTGAGGGACTTAGACACAATCATTCACCCTCTTTATTGCCTAACAGAATGGAATTATATAGCAAATCTGGTCATATATTTAATTTTTTTTCTGGAACCGAGGATTGAACAAATATTTATTTTTGAGACAGGATCTCACTGTATAGTACAAAATGACCTTGACCTTGGGATCCTCCTGTTTTAGCTTAGATTATTGGAGTGTACCACCATACATAATCTCCCTTCACTGTTTTAAAGGCTATAAGTACATTGTGAAGTACCAGAGAACCTGGTCTGTCCACAGTTTAGGGGCATCACAAGAAATGAATACTAGTGAGGCTGGGTAGTATCTAGAGTACTAGAGAATTTTAAAAACCCAAAGATTATTAGCAAAATCAAGATTATTTTTCCTGGAGAGGCTGTATCTGAGTGTTATGGTTTATGTCTAGTTGTCCCCCCAAAGCCTCATGTAGTCATGGGGTGGGGACTTCTAGAGTTTGAGATTAACTCATGACCCACTGGGATTATTTGTGATCCAAGGCTGGGATTATGAGTCTTAGTACTGCTGGGATTATGGGTGTGAGGACTACACCCCAGCCTGGGTCAGAGAGCCTGAATAAAATACAAGAGAGAGACTGACTTTCTTAAGCGATTGCTTCTTGTCGTTGTGTGCGGCCACCATGAACTGCTTGCTCTCTGCCCTGTGCCCCTCTGCCTTGGAGCCAGCTGAATATGACTGAAACCTCCAGTAACTGTGAGCTGAATAAACCTTTCCTTCCTTCATTTTGGGTGTTGGTATTTGCCCCAGCAATGAGAGAAAAGTAACTAAGACACTGAGTATGTCAGGTACGTGAGAGAAGGCTAAATTTTCTAAAGCTATTGGAAGCCTATGGTGAGGATGAGCTAGTTAACAAAGTCCTCCATGTTTCCTGCCATTTTGTTTTCTTTAGCACTTTATCTTAGTATGATAAAAAGTTGGTCATGACCAGTATATTATCTTCCCTGAGGTTATCTAAATTGGCTGCTGTGCTTATATAAGGCTTCTAAGGATGTTCTATTTCTCTGAGGAAAAGCTCTATGTCCAGAAAAAGGAAATATTTTAGAAATCTCTAATATATTTTTTTGAAAATCATAACTCCTATACTACAAATATTCTAGCTTCCAATGAAAATATGTACCTCTCTATTGCTATCAAGTTGATTTTCATTTCTTCTTTCACTTTGCAGGGAAAATTGTATTCCCATAGTCTCTGAAGCTTTCAATTGATACTAGTAAATGTAAATAAAGAAGATATCCTCCTCAAATTCTTTGATAATTGTTTAAAATTCTAATTGACCAATATGTGTCCAATCAACCTAGAGTTCTTACCAGTTCTATCTCTCCTTATCAGGGTTACATATTTGATGAAATTAGAATCTATACTAAGAAAATATGAACCTAAATGGGATGGAAATTGAAGGCAAATTTTATTCTTCTTGGTAGCCTGCATCTGCGTATGGAGTTCATTGAAGATATAGAAAAATGTACAGTGGCAAGACCATCCAAGAGGAGGCGACAGAAATGGAGACAGAGAAGAAAGGGATAGTAATATGGAACAGCAGACATTACCATGAGACTCTATCACTTTCAAATGAATTATCATTTTGAGAATAAGACTGCAAATGAAGCTTTGCAACATCGAGCTTCTATAGACTATGCCTAAAGACAGTGTCTTGTTTGGATATGAGGGTAGGCATCAGAGAAGTCAATGCTTGTTCACCTGCATGGGCCTGACTGCAACATGGAAGAGTATGTATTTAGTGAGGATTTAAACAGGGAGGCAGGACTCTAAATTAAAAAATAAGAGCAGTGAAGTCACAGAACTTAATAGAAAAGACTATTGGAATCTCAAAGTATTTAACTATGAGCAATGAAAAAAAGTAAATATTCAGAAATATTTATCCTAGTATACTAGCTTTTGCAGGTATTATAACAAATTTTCAGAGATTTCCATAAATTAGATTGACACATACTCAATATCTCATAGTTCTGTGAATCAAAGTGAATCAAGCATGATTCAACGGTTCTATTGCTTTGGGTCTCACAAGATTTTTTGGAGAGATAATGAGGGGAAATCTATTTAGTGGTTCAGACTATTCTGTGAAACTGCAACACTGAGGAATGTTGTCTCATTCGGTATAGGGACAAAGTTTATTCTTAGGGCAGGGGAGATGGTTCAGTAGAGTAAGTTCTTCCCTGGCAAGCACAAGGGTCTGAGTTCAATCCTTGGTTCTACCAAAAAAAAAAAAAAA
This sequence comes from Ctenomys sociabilis, assembly GCA_004027165.1. Lineage (NCBI taxonomy): Eukaryota > Metazoa > Chordata > Mammalia > Rodentia > Ctenomyidae > Ctenomys > Ctenomys sociabilis. The sequence continues at coordinate 12,395 of PVKA01038841.1, forward strand.
AAAAAAATTAAAGATTATTCTTGGCTTTGCTTATTTTTCAAATTAATCTTTTATTTATTTATTTATTTGGTATAGGGTCTCACTATGCAGCTTGAACTTGTGGTGCTCCTCCTGTTTCAGATTCCCTAATGCTGAGATTGCAAGTGTGAACCACCACACCAGGTTTCTAGCAGGCAAAGTGTGTCCAGGATTCCAGGCTGGTACAGCATACAGGGATTAAACTTGGGCCTTGCACTTGCCAGAAAGATGCTTAGATTGTAGATCTATGGCACTTATATAATAGAACTATCTGCCTATCCCCTAGTCTCAGCTTCTTAAGGTTTCCCCAGTTCACTGTCTTGTGGCCTTCCTCCAAGCCAGCAGCAGCCAGTTGAGTGCTTCTTATGTTTTTTATTATTTCCAGTTTTTGCCTCATTCATTCTGTTTCTGACTTGAAGTAGAAGAATCTCTGCTTTAAGAAGTCACATAGTTAGACTGGGCCTACCTGTATGATGCAACATAATTCTCCTATCTCAAAAATTCATAAACTCTATTACATCTGCAAAGTCCTTTAATAGTAGAATATTTGTGTATGACAAAATAATTAGGAAATCTTAGGATATGGGACAGGGATATCTGTAGAATTCTGAATAACCCTTAGAATCTTAAAAATGTATTTGAGGGCTTGGGATATACCTCAGTGTCATAGTGCCAGCCTGACAAGTGCAAGGTCCTGAGTTCAATTCCTAGTACAAAAAACAAACAAAAACATACTTGAATTCAAGAAGTGGTGATTTGACTATAAATCCAAGGAGATTTTTGAGAGCACTCAGCAGATGGAGCAGGAAGAAAAGTAAAAATATGGAACTTGTACCCACTTTATATTTCATAATAAAGAGATCAGGCAGGAGGGAGGGTGGAATCTGAGACTACAAAGTCAAAAGGAGAGGTACTTAGAAGAAAGGCCCTATGGAGAGGTGATACTTAATATTGAATACCATGGGTATATACTGATTAGAATGATTACAACAAACTGGGGTTCAATCCCCATCATGCTGTGGTGGCTCTGCCACCAGGGCGCACTGAGATGGCGACAGAGACTGGGTGTGGTGGTGTGCACTTGTAATCCCAGTGCTTGTGAGACTGAAAACAGGACGATCACTATGAGTCTAATCTGTGTAGTGAGATCCTATAGACCCTGTACTAAATACATTTTAAAAAGAACAATCACAATCCATGGTAACCAATTCTCCACCTTGGAACACACTTACAAGGTTACTATTTATGGGTCTAAAACTGCATTTACCAGCCTTGTTTTTGGTCCCCACGTGGATGTTTCAGCCAAAGGGATAGTAATACTAGGTAAGTTCCCCTTATGCACTGAGTTCGGCCACATGTGAAAATGTTTGGGGATCACAAAATTACCTTAGAAGCCAGAAGAAATTTTGAATTTCTACAAACAGAAATTCAAAATGTCTGAAACATGTAGGGATGGAAGCATAGACAGTGACCTCATGGGTAAAGCTGGAAAGAGGCAGCTAAAGAGATAGTAAAATTTAGGGATAGTAAAAATGAAGCAAGTCTTTGAAGCAGACTTAAGCATTAAATATAGGACATAATTATTCTATGATAGAAGATGGGATGATTTGCAACACACAAGTAATACTGGCTCATATCCAATTATGAAAATCAATTTACAAACAGTAAGTCCACATTCTAGAATGTCTACCCAGGCAGGTGTGTTGCAGGTAGTTAGTGGAAGTTGAGGTAGCTACTACCTATTGTTTAGAGGAGTGACATTTGTGGTATTTGGCATAAAAAAAATGAAGAAGTACTTATGGTGATTATAGATCAGGCGGTCATATATTAAGTCACTATGAAGGCTAGACTTCCTGTTAAGGTCTTTCGTATAGTGAAACAAGATATAAATGTAATTATATGTATGTTGCAATCTCATTCTCATAATGCACTTAGGAATACAACAAACTGGATGCTAAATTAACGGTTTAAGGTTGTTTATCTTAGCATATGATAATTGACAAAAATATCATTTTCATTACTCTTATATGCATTAGAGAAGAAGAAATCTTTCTGTAAAGTGCCTAAGGGCACACAGCTAAATGTGTAGAACTGGCAGTAGGACTCAAGCTTCAGGAGCTTAATTTAGATGCTCTTTCCATCACAGAATACTTATAGGGCTTGCTGTTGAATGTGAGTTATACCTGACTTTATAGATGGGAAAGGTAATGGTTTAGAGAGCTCTGGTAGCCTAGAAATGCTAACTGTGTTCTATTAGTGCAGTTTTATTATCAAGATATAATCCTGGATTTAGTGTTCTATTCTGGATACCAGTAGTGTAAGCACAACTGAAGTACATTACCATAATTAAAAATAAGAAAGAGGCAAAATCATAACAAAAGTTATACTTTTAAGAGGACTACAATTTTCAAAACCCAGTCAAATTTATCCAAAGCAATTCACATCAATATTCCTTTGGTTAAATTTAGGATCCTTCTCTACCAGACCCAACACATTCAAACTTTTTCTTTCTTTTTTTCCCCTGTATTTAGGACAGGGTCTCCAGGGTCTCACTATGTAGATCAGACTCATAGTGATGCTCTTGCTTTCAGTCTCTCCAGTGCTGGGATTATAGGTGTGTGCCACCACGCCCAGTCTCAGTCAGTGTTTCAGTTCACTCCCCCAAGGCCATCAGTGCATACTGAGGATCATGCCCTTGAGTTCTGCCTAAGCAGGTGCTTTAGTCTGCTGAGCTATCAGGCTGGCCTTCCAAACTTTTTCAAAAATAGTGAAAGTACAAAAATTGGCTGAGTTATAAATAAAGAGCAGAAACCTGATCATAAAGGAACAGGTTTAGAAAATAAAGAAAAATATTGAAATTACCTTAAAAAATCTGGACCCATACCTATAAAAGGAGTAAGTACCTTCCTGAGGGTGGCCTAAATTGTCTCAAGGTTTTTTCCCATTCAAAAACATAAATATTCCCTGTTCCAGAAAATAATGTGCTTCATTTTTTTTTTTTTTTTTTTTTTTTTTGCAGAACCAGGGATTGAACTCAGGCCCTTGCACTTGCCAGGGGAGTGCTTATTCCACTGAGCTATTCTACTGGCCCCCTGTGTTACATTCTTCTGAGTGCTCATATTCTTCTCTTGAGTGCATTCCCAAATCTGTGACCAAAACCTCTCTCATACATCTTCTAATGTGTTCTAGAAATTGCTTTTCTACAAGAAAAGTCAACAAAACTACAAGCTACAAAAGAATAGATTAAATTCTTTATTTCTAACTCACAAACTTCCTAGGATCCAGCCTAGTGACAGCCTTTTTCATCACTTTATGATAAACACACTGGTCTGTGTTGCTTTCAATGTGAAAGTCAGGACTGGACTCTTGTTTGCCAAAAACAGATTTGTTGGTAATGTTATCTTATAAGAAAGCCACTACTGGAAGCAACTAGTAGACATCACAGGTTTCCATAACATTCAAAAAGCATGGTTTTACAGGGGAGTAAAATTAAGGTTGAAAAATACTCACACTCATGCTGACATACTTTATGTCAGTTTAGTTAGGTTTTCAGCTGATTGGTTCAAAGGTAGGTTTCCTTTAACAAAATTATATGTGGAAAATTGCAAAGCAATAGGTTGCATAAGTATTCAAAGAAAAGGGCTATAGGCTTCTACTCTCACATTTTATTACTTGTCTCCTTATCTAGTGTGGAGGAACATGCACACTGTCCTCAGGCATCCTCTGGTGAAAAAAGGGATGATTTTCACACAAAGCAGTCCACCCAGCCTGCAAAGTAAAAAGGGACTTGGGTAGAGAAGTTTATAAAGTGTTTTATGATAATTGGAAAAATCATTTCAAAGGCTAGGCTCTTTTAACTTTTAGCCCAAGTACATTTGGGAGTTCTGAATTAGTGCAACTAAAGTAGCTATTGTACAATTTAAAGAAACTGGACTCAAGTATCCTTTTTCTTTTAGCCAGTGGGCAATTGCACTCTGGCACTACTTTTGTCTGAGACACCGTTCATTTCGAACATACCATGAGTTTAGTCTTGATTTTCATTTGGAGCTATGGCATGGAACTTTTTGAGTCACTTGTCTCTTTCTCTAAAAAGGAATTTTAAAAATGCTTATTGGAAGCTACTGGATTCTACTCCAGCCAAGACACTAAGCCATCCTATGTCGGAGACCTTCACTGGGCCTGCCAGATTCTACTCCAGCCAGTGACCAAGCCTAAAATGTGTGTGTAGGATGTACCCTGTCCTTTCCTGAACCTCCTCCATGAGACAGGCCTAGTGTAGAACCCTATAGCAGAGCTCCCTGCATGGGGCAAATGGATGAGACCCAATCAAGAGCAGAACATCTCACCAGAGAGGCACATCAGATTCACATCCATAGCTTGCATTGGGAAGAAGCGGAACACAACAGCCAAACCCAAGTCAGGCACAGCTGGATGAATTTAAACTTGGTAGATATGGACCTGGTAAGCTGAGATACCTTGTAAGACCCAGATCTAGGATAGCATCCTCTTTCATTCCCTCTTGATTGACAGAGGGGGCAACAGGTAACTGATGTGAACTAGTGTTCCTGTAAGACTACAGGTACAAAAGGGGAGATGATCAGACAGAACTTAGGGGAACTAATGTAAGCACAAATTCTCAATCTAACATCTGCTTAGATATACAGTTATAATGTTTGTTCTTAGGCTCAAAAATACAAACCCATAGGATACAAAAGCCTGTCAACTGCTAAATCTCACTACCCATTATTAGTATTGCTAATTATACTTCTGTAAATAAAAAACTGTAACTGCCTTAACCACATCGGAGCTCTTGGGTAATGTCAGAGGGTGCTAAGATAATAACTACACCAAAGGTCTACACCAAAAATCAGAGGAAAGTGATAAATAAAATGGCAAAGAAAAGGAGCAAAATGCATTCTCAGGCCCAGAGCCCACAGAGAACAAAGGTAAGGAGACACCAGCATAAAAGAAATTGGAAATTATACACCTTAAATCTCTGAAATAGTAGCATGTGAAATAGAGAAACAACTGCAGAAAGGTGTAGAGGAAATCAGATCATAAATAATCTCTGAAGTAAAAAAAGAAATGACAACTGTAATGAAAGAATTACTAAGTGCTTCTAAAGAAGACACTGATAAAAAATATGGTAGAGCAGAAAAATGATGGAATCCTTCAATGAGCAACTCAGGAATGAAATAGAATTCATGAAGCAGATTCAAAGAGATGTACAGGAAATTAAAACCTCAATCACAAGCAGGCGAAACCATTTGAATGAAAGTGAAGAGAGTTTCAGAATGTGAAAACATCATTGCAGCTAGTCAAAAGGTAAGAAAAGTTCCCTTAAAAACATCTAGGATGCAGGAAAACATAAGTCAACACCTGCAAGACCATGCAGTGATAAACAATGCAAGACTAATAAGCATCAATAATAAAAAGAATATAGACAGAAGTTATAGCACAAAACTACCCAAATATGGGGAAACCATCTGGCATTCAGGCAACTGATGTATATAAAACTCCAAATAACATCAACCCAATTAAAACACACCCAGAAATATAATAATCAAGATTGCAAAAATAAAGCACAAGACAATCAAATTCACTAGAGAAAAGAAACAGATCACATTTAAAGGAAAACCCATCAGTATATTGACATATTTCTCTTCACAAAATATTAAATAAAGAAGAGCATGGAGCAAAGTACTTCACGTCCTTCAAGACAAAAATCCCCTCCCAGACTGCTATAAGGATCAAAACTCTCTGTCAAGCTTGATAGAGAAGTGAAATACTTCCATGACAAAGAATAACTAAAGAATTTCATGATGACAAAACCAACCCTACTAAAAGAGATTCCAGAGAGGGATCAAAATGACCACAACTTCTTGAATGAGAGCAGAAAGAATCCACAAAATAGGGCAAACAATTAAACACAAGAGAAAAAGTATACAACACTAGGTAAAAAAATTTCAATCATTAGTCAGTAATCTTAATTATAACCATCAATGTACATGGATGTAATTCATCAATTAAAGTGGAAGAGAGGATGAGAAAGCAAAATCCAACAATATGCTGTATATAAGAAAATCACTTATCTCATAAAGAAATTCATAGGCTGAAAGTCAAAGGATGGAAAACAATATTATATGCCCCAGCACCTCAGAAAAATGTAGGGGTAGCAATCCTGTTTGCAGACAGCCTGAACTTAAAATCAAGAATGATCAAATGAAATAAAGAGGCCACTGTACACTGCTTAGGTAAAAAAAAAACAAGAGGAAGAGGTAACAGTCATAAATATGTACCTACCAAACAAGGGAACACCCAACTATAAATCTTCATGGACAGGAAAGATCTCCTATCCAGTGCCACAACCTAAACATAAGATCTTAGCACTCCCTTAACTCAAAAAGATAAGTTAAGCAGACAAAAAATTAGCAAAGAAGTAGCAGAACTGGACCAGAACTTAGAATAAATGGACTTAGTAGACATATACAGAGATTCCATCCAACCAAAGCTGAATACATGTTTTTCTCAGCTGCACATGGGTCATTTTCTAAAATAGACCACATACTGGTCCATAGGTTATGCTTAAGTACATGCAAGAAAATAGAAATTATCCCATGCATATTATCTGATTACAGTGCAATGAAATTGGAAATAAATGACAATAGAAACCAGAAAAACCCCATAAATATGTGGAAATTTAAAAACATCCTCCTCAGCATACAATGGCTCACAGATGAAATTAAACAAGAAATTAAACAATATCTACAATTAAATGAAAATTCAAGTGCAACTTACCAGAACTTATGGAATGCAGTGAAAGCATTTCTTAGAGGGAAATTTATAGCTATGAACTCACACATTAGGAAAACAGAATGGGAATAAATAAACACCCTAATGCTGCACGTCAAATATCTAGAAAAAGAAGAGGAAATCAAGTCCAAAGCCCAAAGATGGAAGGAAATTATGAAGATTAGAGTAGAAATTAATGCAATAGAGACAAAGAAAACAATAGAATTAATGAATCAAAAAGCTGGTTCTTTGAAAGATTAAACAAAACTGAAAAGACAGACAACATCATCAAAAAGAGGAAAGAAAAAACTCAAATACAAGCAATAAGGAATGAAAAGGGTGAAATTTCTACAAACCCAGTGGAAATTCAGAAGATCATCAAGAGCTACTTTGTGAATCTTTACTCTCACATAAAAAAGGCACAGAAAAAATGTACAGATACCCAGAAAGGTACAAATTACTAAAGCTGAATAAAGAAGATATAAGAACTCTCAGTAACCCAACAACAGCTAAAGAAATTCAAAATGTACTTGAACATATACTCATAAGTGAAATAAACCAGACACACATGTGTAAATATCGTATAGTCTCCCTAGTATAACAAGCGAAAAGCAGAAATACAAAAGGAAATGTATAACAAGTAAAATCAATTGAGTCAGATAAGGCAAAGTGAATGGCATAAGCTGCAGGATACTAATCAGCTTTTCTTCTGGATGGTTAACAACC